>VDFB02382881.1:0-46576 GCA_007258455.2 Sequoia sempervirens
CAGACCTTTCAAACCAGGATTTCTGGCAATGATAAATTTGAGGAGAATGATTTGGAAAGTTGCATTACATTAACAAGTCACTTACTACCAAGCTTACAACGGTAAAACAATTTATGTTATGGCAGACAAGCTTGTAAAATCAGTATAGAATCTTTCGTTGCTTTGGAAGATACTCTTGTTCACCAGCTTTATTTTATTCAATATATGCAGATTGAAGCTCACCAAGCAACATTTTAGAATATCCTCTGCCATTGAATTGCACAGGATCCAATAAAATCCAGAATGATGCCTTGACCCATTCCCATGAAAATAAAATTTTCCAGTTTCAAAAATTTCAAGTCCTCCAATTACCAACATATTCACCATGTTGTCATGAAGGCTTTAACAACAATACAACTACAGGATAAAATGAAAAATATGTTCAGATCATGAATCGAACTCTGAAATATCATCACTCAAAATATATCCACCTAAATCATAGAGGAGCATAAAAATGAAGCGATAAATGAAAAGTTCAGTGGCATGGGACAAAGCCACATAGTGATGATCATATAGTCATACTTTGCTTCTAACATAATAGTTCCAGATTGATATTCACTTCATAGTCCTGTCTGTACAGATTTCTGACGAAGAAAATTCTAAATGCTGCATATAAAGATTTATTCCTGATCAGGAAACCAAGCAATATAAATAGATGGGTCAGAAGCCAGTCTATCAGTATGTTCAATCTTTTCATTTGCAAGCTCTGCCATACATTTAAACTTTCCTGCTTTGAACGACTTCTCCCTTGTCTTAAAAACTATTTTAACATGTTCGTATTCAGTTAAGTGATATGGTACATTTTTATCATTGTGTGCAAGCATGTAAGACACTAAAAGATTACAGGTTCACAAACACAATTTTGTAGCACTTACAAAATAAAAATGCATGTTTTCAAAAGCATACCTCTATTGAACCTCATAAAAGAAACTGGCATGATACTATGAATAATACCCATTCCATGCCATTACCTGGAAAAGTCCAAGGATTCGAATTAGGTGAGGTAACTAGTTGGTTACCCTAATTCTTTTACTACAGCTTATTGATGCCCCAATAAGAAAGAAACCAAATAAACAGTACAGATTTTAATATGAATATCTGATATCAAATGGTATCAAAAGTCATTTGCAAAATATTTACTTAAGTAATTTTGCAGACTGTTGATGCTATCAAACACAAATAGTGTTGCTGTATTTGGGAATGCAATGACGAATTTGGAAGTTACATAAATTAAGTGGTTTACAAAAACATGCCGATATTCAATGAAAAGTCTTCAAACTCTAAAAAATTGAAGTTTTCCTAAAATGATAAACCAATCCTTAATTCGAAAGTTCAAACCATCGACAACAACAAACCTTTAATGACTTGATAATTTTGGTCCGGCAAAACAACTTACAGTGAATGATGGTAGAAGACCACTAAAGTTGTACAACAGGAAAATAAAACAGATGGATTGGCTCAAAATAGGTCAGAGATAAAGAATGCAATTAATATTTCAACTAGACCACTTCATTTTGGTAAGTATAAGAAGGAGACAGTAAATACATATTCCAAAAAGGAAACAATTTAATAGCAATTGCTTCAAGCAAATAGCTAATTATAATATCAACAAAGAGGAATTACCAAATAAATCATACACTGAATTACATACATCTGTATCACTAACTGTTCTTGACATTCTTCAGAGTGGGATGTGCCTAATGGCAGGCAAACTGACATACATGTAGGAATGGCTTGCACTAATTGTGCTGAAGCTACACGTTACAATACGGATTGCAATTGCATTGAAGCACTTATCTCAATTTTCCCGAGCTAGTTGACAGTTCATCCATCTACAATAAATTGATTATCATTACTTCCTCCTGCAACCCTGTTTCCACTTGGAAGAATCCCACTCCCACCACAGTGCTGCAAATTTTGAAGAATCTGTGTGACAAAAGGGTTCCCTGCTCCTGTGTGATCAGACAAGTCAGCAGCCTGACCAGAAAACTGCAAGACAGTCCCAAGTAATTGTGTGATAACATTCTGCTGGCTCTGCACTATCTGAGCCTGAAGTTGCGCCATAGCAGCCTGATGCTCCCTCATCAT
Organism: Sequoia sempervirens; assembly: GCA_007258455.2. Classification (NCBI taxonomy): domain Eukaryota; kingdom Viridiplantae; phylum Streptophyta; class Pinopsida; order Cupressales; family Cupressaceae; genus Sequoia; species Sequoia sempervirens. The sequence goes on from VDFB02382881.1 coordinate 2,128, forward strand.
TGTCTCCATTCCCTTCCTCCATTTCAATCTCCGCTGTTCCATCCTCTCTTCCCACTCACTCTCCCTCCTCATCTCCTCCTCTCTTCTCTGCCGCTCCCTTGCCTCACGCTCCTTGACCCTGTTCTCCCACTCTCCCTCCTCATCTCCTCCTCTCTTCTCTGCCGCTCCCTTGCCTCACGCTCCTTGAAGACCTGAAACCTCTCCTCCCTCTCTTTCTCCCTCATCTGCTCCTGCTCTTCCCTCTCCTTCTCCCACTCCTCCCTCTCCCTTTCCCTCTCCATTTCGGTCTCTGCTCGCAAAATCTCTCTCTTCTGCCTCTCACGATCTCGCTCCGCCTCTGCCTCTTCTCTCCTGGCCTCCCTCTCCCTCAATTGAGCAAACTGGTTAGCCAGAAAGCCCAAAACCTTCGACTCCACGGTACTAGCACTACTTTTCGCAACTCCTCCACTCAATCCATCCTTAAAAAACCTTCTTCTTCCGACTACACCCGGATTTTGCTCCCTCCTCGTACTCATACCCCTCCTTCACCCATCCATCCCCTTCCTCACCCTCGTACTCAAACCCTAACCCTAACCCTAAAAGCCCACTCTCCTGGCTACCATCGAGCCCCATATTCTTCATAAAAGATCCATCCTCCAAGAGCCCCACCTGATTACCAACCCTCAATCTCGGCCGGCCCCTCCCATTAAAAACTCCCAAATTCCTCCCACCATTCCCCTGCCCTCCAATATCACCGAAATCAAGCTCCACATCGCCAAAAACTTCCTTATACTTCAAAAAATTAGACCAGTGCGTCAAACCCTCTGCCCATTCATACTCCTCCCTCTCCCCCGAGTCAATGTTATTTACAATTTTCCTGATTTTCTGCTTGACCCCAAGATATTGGTGCCGCATATTCTGTACCTTTGTGGAGGCATCTTTCCAGGTCCATTGCCAGGGAAAAGCAATTGGGTCCTGAACGTGGTGCATCATATTAACATGGGTCGCAATGGGCTGAAATTTTCTCTCCCTCGTTTTCATTTTTCCCAAAACCCCACTGTTAAGCATTTCGCCATATTTGTTGATTAGGGTTTCTTCTTCTTCTTCCGTCCATTTCTTACGCCGCATAGGCATAATGGACGGCATTGACCTGCTAATACTACTGTTGTATATATGCACGCTACTAACTGTCTGTATATCGATGGACTATGTACAGGAGTTGTGTATATTTCCCTAGCTTACCTCTGTAATGGAGCCGCTAGGATCTCCATCACTCATCGTCACATTTGCCTTCTTCGTTTTCATCTCGTTTCCCTTATTGACAGTCCATGATCATATATACAGTATATATAGCCTTGCAAAAATGTGGAAATGCCAGCTATAATTTCTATGTATTGCTTCCTCAAGATAAAGTTTGTACTGTTGAAATTCGATACCCCGCACGTTTTCATCGGTTTCTGGCGAACTTTTGACTTGGTAGGTAGGAATATCATCTCTTAAACAAGTGTTACTTAGTGTCCAGTATTTCACTGTTTTGTAATTGTAATTGTAATTTTAATAAATTTATTATATTTTAATTTTAATTTAATTTATATAATTAAAAATTTTAATAATAAAGATAATTGTAAATTGAATTTTTAATTATAATTATTTTAATAAATTATAAATAAATTGTAGTTAATTTTCATGTTAAATAAAATTAATTTTTTAAACATAATAAAATTAATTTTTTAAACATAATGAAAATAAAAAGTTAAATAGTTAAATAAAATCTAGATTTTAATATTTTTCAATTTTTTGTCAAAATATTATTGCATACATATATTGATTAAATATACTAAAATTAAAACATAATATTATTATATTGTAGTTTAGCACATAAATATACATTATTATAAAATCTAATATATTTAATAATTAAGAATTAAAATGTATTATTATTATATTAAATTTTATTATAATATATTTAAAATATATTAAATTATTTTTTTGTTTATGGAGTTCAACAAGTTCATTTGGTTTTTCATCCAAGGAAAGGCGTAAAGTGGCCACCTCTGGAAGAGTGATGGATTAAGATAAATTTCAATGGGATGTCTGATAGAAATCCTAGAGTAGCAGGAGTTGGTTGCATCATTTGAAATTGGGACGAGAAAGAATTGATGGTGGCAACAAGGAAACTAGGGCAAGCGATAAACAATGAGGCAAAATTTCAAGCAGCCCTATTAGGGCTACAAATGAGAAAAAAAAAATCTTTATTATGTCCACTTAGAAGGTGACTCTTAAAACATCATTAATGCAATTTGAAAAAATATACACAAGTTGGAAATTAAACAAATGGTTGGGGGTGATAGACGTTTATTTAAAAAAATTAAAGACTTTAAGATTTCTCACATTTATTGAGGAGGTAACGTGATGGCAGATGAGGCAACAAACGTGGTGATAGGCATAAGCGTAAATGAGGTTGTTTTAAATTCAGAAGAAAAGTGGCACATGTTCCACACAACCAATTATGGGAGATCACAAAATTGTGCAGAAGTTTAAATGTGAAAGGACAAACGAAAATCATTTCCCCTTAAGGCAAAAATTGGAGAAGTATTGAAGCTCAATTGGAAATAATTGCGACTAGGATTTAAAGAAGAGGATGGTTGACACATTTACACAACCATATGTGGTGTTTCATAGAGCCAAGAGGTAAATGGCTTTCTTGGGTGAGATTTTGGAGAGGTGGTTAATGGCAGTCTTTTAGTCCAATTGTGGGGTGGTGATGCATGCAATAAGACTGGTCCTAGGTGATATGTATACCAATGAGGCAACACAATACCAATAAATACTGTTGATAAATTAATTGCAAACAAAATAAAAAATAATAGCAGAAATTAAAATCAAGAACAAACACAGTTAACACACAAATTTATAGTGGTTTGTCTTAAAAGACTACATCCACTCTCAAAGTAGGGGAAACTCATTTTATTAATCTTTGTTTTACAATACGTCAACACACCAGCAACAATCCATCATTATTACATAATCACCCAGAAGAGTCTTCAAGAAGGAAGGCGAAAGGGCATGAGAGTTACAGACAAGAAACCGTTGGGCTTCAAATACCCAACAATCTCCCACTTGAAGTCCAACGATTGTTGCAACAACATTCTCCTACTTCAAACTTATTGTTATTTAATTATAGTACCAAGTAACCAGCCCATTACATCTACTGGCCATTCCATTGCATGCTTCCATGTTAGATCAGAATTAGCAATTCTTTGTCCACCTGCCCATCTGAATACAAGCCAAGACACACCAGCAATAACATCTAAACTAGGATAAGCCTTCTTGACATAAGCCAACATATCTCTTTGATAAATGGAATCCCCCTGTGAGCTATCCAAATTAATTGTATTCACAATAGCATGTGCAAAAGTAGGATATCCACCTCTACCTTCAGAGTTAGGATTGTATCTATTGTCCATCCTAACCCCATAGCTACCTGGAGGACTTGAATTGTATGTCTCTCCATAACCAATACTAAAATTGTTACCTCAATTTCCATCTATACCAAATCCACCAATAGAAGTCCGAGTAGGTCTAGGAGAAAGCTCTTTTGGCACTGTGTTCTTAACCTCCACCATTTTTCCATTAAGATCATGGAATTTTTTTTGCAAATCCTTGTCAACTACATCTTCTAAATCAAAAGTAATGCACCCAAATCCTCGAGGCCTCTGAGGACCATGATCACACATCACAACAACATCGGTAATTTCTTGATTATGGGGAAGTACAAACCGGATTAAGAGCATACCCCCATCAAGAGATTGAGCAATGATATTTGTAATTTTTTGATTATTTTTCTTTGCCAAAACTGTAGATTTACAACTATCCTTTGTATCCTCGTGATATGAATGGCTTACGTGGGCCTTACCACTAATTTTCCTATTCTATTCTCCTTGAACAAGACCATCAAGGCATCGCTTCCCCTTCAAGCCTAGATCCTCTTGTCCTACCTCGAAACCCTTAAAGCTTCCCTGAGAGCTTTGCCAACAAATAGAGGAAAAATTGGAACTTGGAGCAGCAGCATGAACGACAATATCACCAACTACGTTATTGCAATGAGAATCATTTGGGAGTTGAATTCCCCTCCAGTCCCTTTCAGGATGGCATCACATATAACCAAACAGTGCTTTAGATGAGGGAAACTCCTTCCCACACTCAACACATTCTATAGTGTTCATGGCATTCAAATCCATGCTGAACTCCTCATCTGTCAACCTCCTACTCCGCTTGGGATCACCTAAGTCCTTCTGCTCAACACTCACATTCATATTTTTTTCCTCCTTGTGGGTCTGCTTACGCTTCTTTATGCCTTCATCCAAATAGGAAGTCACATCGGAGATGGTCTTTGCACCCCTACGAGGAAAGAATCTAGAGGCATGTGCTCATCCTCATCAAAATTATGACCAATGTTTGCAGAGTCCAGAAGATAGGACACCTTTTCCTCAAACCCTCATTGCAGATTATTCCCAAACCCCTGCCTAACTGTAGCATAATATCTCCTATTATGTGAACCTCCCCAGCGCGATCCAGGGTTTTGCCTTTCCCTCTCTCAAACCTTCACAACCAAGCCAAGCACGGAAGGGAGAGGAAGATCAGATGGAAAGGAGCCACCATGGAAATCCTTGAGAGGCATTGTGGATCTGCTAAAAGCCTTATTTTTTGGCATTTTCTCTTTCTTCTTTGCTTTAGGTGCTACCTCCTCCTTTGTGTGTGCCTCCTCATCCTCAATCTTTGCCTTTGGTTGTGTAGTTTTGTCAGCACTCGACAAAGAGACATGTTTTCTTTTTTGATTAGACACGTTTTCACAAGGCTCCTTTGTGCTCAGAGCATCCAAGCTATAATAGGAAGACCCGATGATGGGCGGGCTTGCAATCCTCTTGTGCATTAGTGTTTCGCCTGTGTCCTTAATCACTTGGACTTTCTTCCTAAATTTCTTATTTTTTAGGTGGCCTCTTTTCTCCATACGAGGCTTGAACAGTTGTGCACATCTGACCTTGAGGCGCTTCTTCCATTGTTGCCTCTTCAAGCTCTCTTTGAAGCCTCTTCTTCTCCTCCTAGAACCGCTTTGACTTCTTCTGATTGATAAATTGATTGAACTACCACTTTCCTCCTTAACATGAGACTACATAATAAGAAGCGGGTTGGTGATATCAACGCCTGACCTGTAGACATCAGAGTGGGTGATGGGCATAGCCTCATGGATAGCCTCTGCATCAGAGCAAGGAATAACAACGTCTTCAAAAGCGTTCATGATCTCCTTCTCTTTATGCCTTTTAAAATCATCATCCCATACCACTTTCTTTCTAATTTTTGTATTTTCTGTAGAATCTCTTGCAGTTTCTTGCACAAATATTTGATCAAATTCCAATAGGTTAAGAAATTCATCAATAACTGAATCAACATCATCTAACCTATCCATCTCACACGAAGCAAGACTCTCTACTACATATAGGGTGCCTATTTTGCTGCCCTGAGCAATTACCAAGGCCCCTTTTGTGACTTTCCATCTATTCAATTCAAAATTGACTTTACATCCTTGTGAAAATAACTGTCCAACTGAAATCAAATTTTGTTTGAGCTAAGGGACATATCTAACATCTTGCAACAACCAACTATTTCCATTTTTTAATTTTAACAAAACATCCCCTTTGCCAAGAACATCACAAGAGTCATCATTTCCAAGAAGAACCTTACCAAAGTCACCACTTTGCAGATTTGTGAAGTACTCCTTGCACAAAGTGGCATGAAATGACGCTCCTGAACTAAGCACCCAAACATTTGGTGTTGTTTCTTTTCAGGTTGAAACAAGAACACCAATTGTTTCACCGACATCCTCTTCACATACCAGTTTTGCTTCATCTTCTTTCAACCGATTTTCAGTCTTCTTCAAAGACCAACAATTCTTCTTGATGTGGCCTTGCTCGACACAATACCGGCAACCAACATCTCTCCCACTGGATTTTAACCTCCCTTGTGATTTCCTATGACTTCCTTCATCAAGTGACATTGCTCCCACTCAAACTCAAACCTCTCATACCAAATGATCGAGCACCATGGATCTAATACCGATTGTTGATAAATTGATTGTTGTATAAGAGCGAATTTGCACCCTAGGTGCAATTCCCCTTTTTTCCTTATTACACTTTAGAAAACCTAAGTAGGAGGCTTAATTCACTTAATCCCATTGATGGCAGTCCACTTGGCACCCGTTTTGTGTGTCAGTGGAGGTGTTTCTGTCAAGGATGCCCGCATGGCGCGCTTATGTCCTTGGCAGATTCCTACAGTTGAGCCAGTAGAGGCGTTACTCTTCCCGTTAGTAAAGAAGTTGCAATGCCTCCTTCGGCCACCTGACCCGAATATGGTCGTTTCTTTCCTCATTCCTTCATAATCAAGTCTTTGAACTTGCATTAGGAGGTTGGATGAAGATTGGAAGAACTCTACATCACTTCAAGCTCATTTTTGCACTCACATTCTAGCATTCCAAGCATTCCATAGCAACAATATCACACTCCATCATGTCGGTAGAGCAAGTTTGGGACCACACCATTGCAATAGAGGCTTGATTTCCTCTCATTTCTCCCCCAAGAAACCTTGAGTGCTCTTGGTGGAGGTGGTAGGCTTCCCTCTCCTCTCTATCATTTGGTTGAGTAGCATAGTACTATTTTTGTAGTGCTTGTGTTTTTATCACTTCTCTATCTCTTTTCCATTGGCTGTTTGTGGAGGTGGGAACACCTAAATGGGGGTTTGACTGAGGCAGGCCCCTATACAGCCACCCCCCAACATTCTCTCTCTTGCTATGTGTAGGAGGACGCACTTCAAGGAGCTAGCTGGTGAACAGGGTCTTCTACGAGATTGTCTTCATCACCTTGGCTTTGGTATATCTACTCTATCACCTTCGCATATACTTTTTGTCTTTCATAGTGTTATTTTGTCCTCTTAGAATTCATTAAGCTAGGATGATAAGTCATTTTGGTGTGTTTAACCTCGTCTCGGCTATTGTCTGGTCGTACAGACTACAACACGTTTCTAAGACGCCAGCGCGTCACGCTGTCATCCGAAGTTTGCGCTGACGTCCTTGAGTAGAGAGCTCCCTGAGGCATAGAGTTGGACCTAAAGATCGACTTTCCTAGCGCCACCTTGAAACTCGGGATCGCAAAGTGATCATAGGACTCTAAAATTCGCATCATTCTCACCCTCATTTCCTAAAACATACACTTAGCTAGGGTAAGTTAGGGCAGCCTCTCCGGTCTTGACCCTCCGTGACTTGGGGTCTTGCATGCAGTGGTCCCCCTCTCTTACATTTTTGGTGAACCTGACGTGAACCATTTTGGTTTCGTTCTCGCGATACTGACAGTTCCTTTTCTCGTACTCTAGGAGTGTTGTAGGTGTGAGTGTTGTGAGGTTGTCACCTTGCAGCCCAACCTACGACCCCTAGGTGGCGTAGTTGGAAGGATCCAAAGGTATTGCACGATGAAACCTTAATTGGGTCATCGTCTTATCCATTAACCTTTAGGGATTCTGTGAAAGCACTATCTAGTGTGCGTAATGGCTTCATTCCTACATCAAACCATCCCCTTCGAGTAGCCTGTAGAGAAAAGTGTTGGTATAACCTTTACTTCATAGGACTTGCCAATGGGCTTTAATAAGGAACCATCTCCCCTCTATATTCTTGCACGGATCAATGGAAACATCGTAGCCAGTGTTCTCGTTGATCCGACGTCACAGGTGAACATAATAACAGAGGAGATCATGCTTATAAACTTTTTACATAAGGATGGATACGATGCTCCTGAAAGTTTCATTCGCACACATGACGGCCTTTCCGTAGCCCCTTTAGGTAGCATTGCCCTATCGGTCTTAGTCGGACCTAAGACCATGAATCTCTTGTTTGATATCATTCTTGGGTCTGAACTCTTCTGTGTAAAGTTGGGTATCCCTTGGTTAGTAGTGATGAACGCAGTACCCTTCGTCGTGCATAAGTGTCTAAAATTTATCCATGGAGGCTCTGTACACGTGATCCACGACACCAGCTATCGACCGTCGGTCACACATGGCAGCTACTCCCTGGATCACCCGTGGCCTACGCCTGTGGGTCCCCTTCCACCTAGGATGGACCTTTTACACAAGACATATCAAAATTATAAGAAAGGACGTATGAGGCCGAAAGTGAGGTACCCTCCATCGCCTTATGCTATTTCACATAAGGCCTACTTGAAGGCTAACAATGATGTTGTTAAGGCTCGAAAGAGGAAAGAAGAGAAGCGGTCTCATGATCCTCCTTCCTCTTTCGCTGCCCAACATGACGCTTCTTCTTGCTCAACTATGGTACCCTCGGGTTTTTCTCCTCGTTTGTAAGAGAACCCTTTGGTGCCTGCTTGGAAAAATCCCAAGCGTCCCGCATTCGAGCTTCTTGTTCTATCGACGGAGCCTATACCCATTCGGTATGAAAGGAAGAAGATCCTTTGAAAAGAGTCCTCCTTGTCTCAACTGTTGCGGCCTCCTATTGCTCCTGCTCCTAAGAAAGTGAGCGAAAAGAGGCCCACTGCCGAGGCTCTCAAGTCGACTCCTCCCATCGCTCCTCAGCCTGCTCCCCCTACTCTTGCACAGGAACGCGTTCCTCTACTTGAAACGGCCATAGTGGATGTCCCTATGGTCGAGCAGGAAACTCTTGTCCCTTCGCAAGTTGTGGCTTCAAACTCCAAGATCCATAGGAACCACCTTGCGTGAGAGCGCAAGCACCGACAAAAGGCTCTCTTGGCCGAGCAGGCCGCTTCGCAATAGAAGGAAGAAGAAATGACTACCCCCGCTTCAGGACCCTCTGTAGCGTCCTCTTCCTCTTCTCTTGTTGTGTCCCTTTTTCTTGATCTGCTCTTGGCTTTCGTTGCGAGCACAAACACACCTAACCCTAAATGGGTACAAGTGTTTATTGCTCCTTCAATAGAGTTGCCTCTGCTGATGTCCATTCCAGATATTCAGCCCTTCCCAAAACCCATAGATATGGTTAACACTTCGGTCGTATCCACTGCAGTTCTGTCATCTTCCTCCTCTGCACCTCTAGCTTTGTCTGCAGGGAGTTCACCCCCTCCTATGAAGAAGAAGGCAGGGGCTAGTCCTTCTCACAATAAGGGACGTAGGAAGAGCCCACCTTTGCAAGGTGGCCTTGTGATGACCTATTTTGTCCTTGTGACAGAACCAGTCCCGACCTCTCCTGAGTTTTTCATCACTCTCGAATCATTCGGCGAGCCTAGTGGTGGATCTCAAGCACAACTAGTCCCATCCACTGAAGTAAGACATAGCACTCCCATGGGGTGCATGTTGAAACCTGTGGATGAGGTGCCGACCCTATCGGCGATCTTCCTGAAATCACTGGCATTGACTCCTCAGTGGAGAGGACCTTGAGGGGCCCTCTTCTTTGGCCCTTGTTGTGGGAGGGTCAGATGCCCCTCCTCTTAACATTTTGCCTTTGTAGGCTCGTCCTCCTTCCCCTTACGAAGATTCAGATTGGGAAGTAGATGACCTCTTGGCCGAGCAGTGTTAGAGGAGGTCCCCTTTTCTTAATCTTGTGTACGTGTCTTGTGATGTGTTCCCTTGTACCCATGCTATATGTGCTTGGATGACCCTCATCACCCTTGTCGGTGCTTGGATACAGGCGTGGTTTTTATGTCATAAACCTTCTTCTATTTGTACCATCATTCTTCCATGTTTGTGCTTGATTTTCGGTAAATTGGGGATGATGCAAAGTGTCAGGGACATTTAGGCTTCCCTTCCATGTTGACCCAATCTTTTATTTTTACTTTGTTTTTCATGCATTCTTCTTGATCTCATTGGGGATTAATGATCTTTCGCCTTGCATTGCGGTTACCTACTATTATATGAGCTCAGACAGATATGACCCTGCTAAACCAAATCCCCATGTGCCCTTTGTTTGTGCTTTTCACTTCCTCTTTATCTTTCTCTCTTCTTTTCTTGAGTTGTCCCTCCTATGTGTGGCAACATTCTTTAACACTTCGACTTTCAGAAAATGAATTCATCGCCAATGAATCTTTTCTCGAAATTCCTCGCAACACCCTTCCTTGGAAGCACATTCTCAACTTGGAACCCTAACAAAACATGTTTCCTTCATCATGAGTTCGTAAAGAAAGGACTTGAAGACCTTCCTCTGAAGTGGGAACTGCTTTGACTTCCCCTTGCATGGGGGCATGACCTTCCTTTCAAATTCCTTTTATGAAGTGAACATATTTCGAAGGGATCCCTTGATGACGAATCACTCTAAGGTGGCGATTTTTGAACTGCGTGTCCCTTGAGTGGACCCCCCTCTTTCACGGCGGGTTCCTCAAGGACCCTTTCTTCAAAAGCCTTTGTAACAAATGGAATCTTGCACGTCTAGCCTGGGGGCAGCCCGACTAGACTCGTTCCATTCATCCTTTCGCATCTAGCTTGGGGGCAGCCTGACTAGACCTTGTTGTTTCAAACTGCGCATCCCTTGAGTGGACCCCTCTCCTTTTGAAGAGTTCCTAAGGGGCCCCTTTGAAATTTTTTTGGTCTGCGAGATCGACTGCTTTAGACATGTCCTATCTACGGGTAGACGTGTCGCCACCTTTAGATGTGTTATATTTGTGGGTAGATGCATCGATGCTTTAGACATGTTCTATCTGTGGGTAGACTCATCGATGCTTTAGACATGTTCTATCTTCGGGTAGACATGTCACCGCTTTTAGATGTGTCCTATATGCGGGTAGACGCATCGATGCTTTAGACATGTTCTATCTGTGGGTAGACATGTCACCGCTTTTAGATGTGTTCTATCTGCGGGTAGATGCATTGACGCTTTAGACATGTTCTATTTGTGGGTAGACATGTCGTTGCTTTTAGATGCGTTCTATCTACGGGTAGACACATCAACGCTTTAGACACGCTCTATCTGTAGGTGGACATGTCACCGCTTTTGACATGTTCTATTTGTGGTTAGACATGTCGCTGCTTCCTAACTCTACGAAGTTCGCTTCCTTGGGGCTTCCTCCATGCAAGAGATCTTGGAGGTTGCCCCCTTGCAGGTCTGCGGGCCTGTAAGGCGCTTTGTTGTTCCAACTTCATAGTTTTGAGTAGCTATGGAGTCTTTTGTTCTCCCTGCATCTTCGAGTTTTCCAGATTGTGGTTTGCATCCTCGACGGTTTAGGTATAATTTTCTAACACTACTCTCTTCTTGATCTACTTTTCTGAGCACTCATCAGTACTTATGCTTGCTAAAGTGGGGGCAAAATGTATAAGAGCGAATTTGCACCCTAGGTGCAATCCCCATTGTTGCATTATTACACTTTAGAAAACCTAAGTCAAAGGCTTAATTCACTTAAGCTTGCTGATGGCAATTCACTTGGTGCCCGTTTTGTGTGTCGGTGGAGGCGTTTCTATCGGGGATTCCCACGCGACGCGCTTACGTCCCTAGAAGATTCCTACAGCTGAGCCAATAGAGGTGTTACTCTTCCCATTGGCAGTGAAGTTGTAATGCCTCCTTCGACCACCCAACTCAAATATGGTCGTTTCTTTCATCATTCCTTCATAATCAAGTCTTTGAACTTGCATTAGGAGGTTGGATGAAGATTGGAAGAACTCTACATCACTTCAAGCTCATTTTTGCATTGACATTCTAGCATTCCAAGCATTCCATAGCAGCAATATCACACTCCATCATGTCGATAGAGCAAGTTTGGGACCACGCCATTGCAGCAGAGGCTTGAGTTCCTCTCATTTCTCCCCCAAGCAGCCTTGAGTGCTCTTGGTGGAGGTGGTAAGCTTCCCTCTCCTCTCCTCTATCATTTGGTTGAGTAGCATAGTACTATTTTTGTAGTGCTTGTGTTTTTATCACTTCTTTATCTCTTTTCCATTGGTTGTCTGTGGAGGTGGGAACACCTAAATGGGGGTCTGACTGAGGTAGGCCCCTATACAGCCACCCCCCAACATTCTCTCTCTTGATGTGTGTAGGTGGGCGCACTTCAAGGAGCTAGCTGGCGAATAGGGTCTTCTACGAGATTGTCTTCATCACCTTGGCTTTGGTATATCTACTATATCACCTTCACTTATACTTTTTATATTTCATAGTGTTATTTTGTCCTCTTAGAAGTCATTAAGCTAGGCTGATAAGTCGTTTTGGTGTGTTTAACCTTGTCTCGGCTGTTGTCTGGCCATACGGACTACAATGCATTTCTCAGACGCTAGTGCATCGTGCTATCGTCTGAAGTCCATGCTGATGTCCTCAGGTAGAGAGATCCCTGAGGCAGAGTTGGACCTAAAGACCGACTCGCCTAGCCCCACCTTGAAACTCGAGATTGCAGAGTGATCTTAGGACTCTAAAATCCTCATCATTCTCACCTTCATTTCCTAAAACATACACTTAGTTGAGGTAGGTTAGGGCAGCCTCTCGCATCTCGACCCTCCGGGACTTGGGGTCTTGCATGTGGTGGTCCCCCTCTCTTACAATTGCAAACAAAAGAAAAAATAACAACAAAAATTAAAATCAAGAACAAACACATTTAACACACAAATTTATAGTGGTTCGTCTTAAAAGACTACATCCACTCTCAAAGCAGGGGAAACTCATTTTATTAATCTTTGTTTTACAATACATCAACACACCTGCAACAATCCATCATATATTACATAGTCACCCAAAAGAGCCTTGAAGGAAGGAAAAAGGGCATGGGAGTTATGGACAAGAAACCGTTGGGCTTCAAATACCCAACAAATACATGTGTGGTGTTGATGTTCTTGGCAATGTTGCTATATGCAGGTGAGGAAATAAGGGTTGTGGAGAAGATTATGGAAGCTCTAGTATGGCCACGTTGGCGATGGGGAATGAAGGATATCCTATGTCGTGCCTCGTCTAGAGTAGGTCTCACACTTAGGGGAGGAATTTGTCTGTGAATTGCTGAGCAGTCAAACCCAGCTTGGGTTCCCTTTATTATATGGAGTTTGGGGATGAATGTGGCCTAGGCAGGGGGGCTAGGGTAGGTGTATTGATTTCTCAATCTGTGTGTGTTTTTCTTTATCTTCTTCTGGCTTATTTTGGGTTTTAATGTTGAAGTAAGCTATATGTGAATATAGCAATACTAAAAAATACTAAGAAGCCCTTTTGAAGAGGGCTTCATTTTGTATGGCAATTAGCTAGTATATTATTAGTTGCCTATAGATGGGCTTACAATGTATATTAAATCTTTTTGTTGAATCTAATGAAGAGGGTATGGCACTTTATAACCATTTTTATTAATAAAAAAATATATTAAATTATTAAAAACATCTAATATACTAAGTCATTAAGAATTAAATATAATATTATTATATTATAGTTTATTACATAATATATTTAAAATATATTAAATTATTAAAAAATATAATATATTAAATCATTAATATTTTTATTTTTTTGATAAGGTAAGTGTTATTGGAAAATAAGGGGTGATAACTCCCCACAAATTATTATTATCTCTATGATATGGATGGGTTTCCATTTGCTTGGTTTTAAATTTTTATTATAGATTGCACGTTAGACCTTATGTTATGCTGGCCCTTTTATATTTCATACTTTAGCTTTGTCAGCTTTTTGCACTAAATACTATCTCTTCATGTGTTTGATTGGGCCCCACTTCCTTGTCATTAGCTTTCCAAGGCAACGTTCAATTTGCATTCCCATGATATCTTCTGATAGGTAATGTTTTTGGAGGTGTACATGTTAAATGACATGCTCTGCAATACTACTTCTTGCATGAAGGTTAATAAATAATTCAATTCACTTGTTGTGAAGTTAATTCCTTCTTGAGTTATGATTGATTTTCACTTTGGCTCTTGTGTGTTATAGTAAGTTTAACATTGTTGAGGGATTCGGAAAATAATGTCATAATTTTGCACACTTATACCCCCAATTTTAAGTTTGCCTCAAGATTGGTTGCGCTACGAAGAGCCCATATTTTTCTACTATTATGGGAACCCCAATTCTACTTACTTGTGATTGTAGTTAGTTATCTTTCCTGGGTCGAATCACAAAGCAACATTTGAAGCTTGTTCTCATAGAGAGAGGCTTGCTTACCATGAAAGTTGTAAGGCTCATTTTAGGTGAAAGGTTTCTAGTGTCTAAAGAACACTAATGTGTTAACACAGACATTCCAACCCATTTCGTCACCTCCCTCCTAGACCTGTGCATTCCTAAGGATTTTATTGAGAGTTGACCCATAAATTGTTCTATGCACATTTGTTGGGTGGTATGGAAGGGGTTTGGAGGCTGCTTAGCTTGAAATTGGGATTCCTTGCTCTCGGGATCTAGGGATGCCACCTAGAGTTCATTTCCTACCATTTCTACTTGATGTAAAGGGAGGGGAGCTCTTGGAGCATCGAAGCCGCACCCTAGTTGGTTATAAGTTTATGTGTAATTTATACCAATTTGAGCCTATAGATGACTTCGATTGGTTAGAGGAGTTTGATGCTTTTGAAGCCAACTAGAGTGATAGCTTTGGACAAATTTTGGCACGTTCTCATATAATAACCATCCAAAAATATCCAACGTTGAGAGCTTTTACCTAATGTTTAAGAGAAAATATGGGTTAAGGGCTATAGCACATGTTTTCACCTTTTGACTATATACCCTATTGCACATTTTGATCATGAATATCGAAATACCGTTAAGGTTGTGAATAAGTTGAAGATATATAAATATTACATCAATTTATCATTATTTCATAGTTCAGAATGTGTAAAAAAATGTGTTTGCCATTATAGTTGCATTTCATTCTATTATATGTTAGTTTGGTTTTAGAATTCTTCGTGAATGGAATGATAACAATCATTTTGCCTAATGAAATCTAAAGAAACCCTAAAAGTATTTTTCTCATAGTGCATTATTTATCTCAGATGAGTGGGTTTTAATAAATTTGGGTTATTTGTTACTCTGTTGTTGTGTCTATTCACATAATTCTTGGTGAGGAATTGTTGATAAAGCAAAATGGCTCTGTTTTAGTAAAACTCCATAATGCATGTTGTGCCCTTGTGGCTAGATTTATGTTTTGTTTATGAATTTTATGACCCTCTTTGCAGTTTTGCTTTACATTCCAAAACCTCACGAGGAAGAGAAAATTCATCACTCGTGTATCTTATTTATTTGGATTTTTAGGGGTTTGTGTGCTATTTCTTACAGACACTGGTTTTCTATTACCTTGTTTGCAATGACCGATATAGTTTTTCTTATTTCATAGTTCAAAATGTCTAAAAAATGTGTTTTTCATTATAGTTGCTTTCATTCTATTGTATGCTAGTTTGGTTTTAGACTCCTTCACGAATGGAATGATAACAATCATTTTGCCTAAAGAAACCCTAGAAGTATTTTTCTCATAATATGTTATATGAGTGGGTTTTAATAAATTTGGGTTATCTGTTACTCTGTTGCTAATTTTGTTTGTATTTTTCTTGGTGAGGAATTACTGATAAAGAAAAATGGCTTTGTTTCATTAAAA
This sequence comes from Sequoia sempervirens, assembly GCA_007258455.2. Lineage (NCBI taxonomy): Eukaryota > Viridiplantae > Streptophyta > Pinopsida > Cupressales > Cupressaceae > Sequoia > Sequoia sempervirens. The sequence goes on from VDFB02382881.1 coordinate 17,649, forward strand.
CTCCAAAATGCTTGTTGTGCCCTTAAGGCTAGATTTTTGTTTATTTATTAATTTCATGACCCTCTTTGTAGTTTTGCTTCACGTTCCAAAACCTTATGAGGAAGAGAAAAATCATCACTCTTGTATCTTATTTATTTGGATTTTAAGGGGTTTGTGTGCTATTTCTTACAAACTCTAGTTTTCTATTGCCTAGTTTACAATGTGTCGTTTGCTTAGATTAAATTTAACTTTTTTGAGCATGAGTTTAGGCTACCTGGCTTCTAGAAAAAAAGCAAGTTCAATTTTAACTATTGTTACCTATTGAAGCCCCAAAAGTAGATATGCCTTAGTCAACTCCCTAGGTTCAAATACGCCCATATTTCACTTGAATTTCTTCAAGTTGTGCTTGGTCTCTGGTATCTCCATGCTTGGATTTTTTCCTGTTTAAAATGTCCATTTAAGGATAAGTAAACCTCAACTGTTTTTGGATTTGGTAGTACGATCATGGGATCTTCATTCAGGATTGGTTAAAAGCATAGATTAGCAGTGAAAACTTATGCCTTCCCTCTACCAGTGGTTTATAATCAAATTTTAGGAAAACCTTGGGTTTATGTTTCACAGCTACTTGCCTTTTAATTTTGGAATGAAAATTGGGTTACAAATGCCTTGTCCCCACCAAGTGATTGAAGGCCAGTGGTTTCACTCTTTATTATTTGCTTTTGCACCTATTATTGATTCCAGACCTTGCCACTTTTCTACTAGACTGCTTATTATGAGCATTTTTGATTGATCAATACCATGATTTCCCAAGAGATCCACAACCTTGTTCACTTCATGGTAGATATGGCTAATAGATTGTACCTACACTTCCTCCATGATTTCCTTAAATCTAGTTACTTTGGATTGTAGGTTCTAATCTTCGATATGGCCCTTTAAGATAATGTTGAGGCAAATTGTGGAATCACATTCCATTTCTGTATTTTTTCAAGCCTCTCTCTTTGCATAAGAGATGTCCTCTTAGGATTCCTTCAATTTCAATAGTGTTATTTGTTAAGTTCAGGATTTTGATGATAAGGCCTCTATTAAGTGCCTTTTTCTATCTCAATTTGTATCCTACCCCTAACTTTCCCAAGTTTCCCTATGAAGCACTATCTGTGTTGATTTTTAGTTTTCCTTTTGGTGGGAAACACCATTTAGATTTATGTCTTTTGACCTTGGATTCTGGGGAAAATTGATAAAAGGGGGGACCCTTTAGTGAGTCCCACCTTTTCATTAGTTCATTGTCCCAAATTGTGAACTTTTTTCTTTTTTGTTTGATTTGGGCATTCAATCTTTCCACTATATTCCTCTCTATGATATTTGTTAGATCCTTAACTAATTTAGACTTGTCTTGAAAGATGTGCCTATTCATCTCTTTCCAAATGTTCCAAATAGTGATTGAAGGAGAGACCAACCATATTTTCCCCCAAAATGAATCCTTTCTGAGTTTGGGCTAGCTTAAGAATAGGTCCCATAAGTTGTTGTTTCTTGGAGAATACCATTACATCTTTCCTGCTAACTAGTCCCAAACTTGGGACGTGTATGGGTAATTTAGGAGGAGGTGATCAACACTCTCATCACTTGTTTTGCACGTTACACACCAAGTAGGACCTTCTATTCCTATTTACTTCAATCAATCCCCTATTAGTATTCTTCCATGCAATGTAGTCCATGTGAAGGCCCCTGCTTTAGGCAATATCCCTTGTACCCAACATAATTTGTTTGGCCATTTTTTTCACCTTGTACCAACTGTATTTGATATCCTAACTTGACTAAATATTTTATTGATTTAGCCCCACACCAAATTATCTTATCTGCTTGATTATTTAGGAAAATATGCCTTTCTTGCATTATTTTTGAGAATCTTTCCCATGCTAATTGCTCCACTCGAGCATGTTAAATTTTCAACCACCCACATAAACCATTCTCAACCACTTTGATATAGTCATGGACATGACTGTCAATCCTTTTTGTGATTGTAGGGATGTGGGGAGATAGTTATGGGTCCTCCACCATTGGTTTGTGCCCACCCCATGAGTCTTGCTAGAAGTCTGCTTTGATACCATCATTAACTTGCCATGTTAGGTGGTTTGTTATTATGTGCCTACAGCTTAACATAAAGTTCCATACATGTGAGCCTTCTCTTGGATTAACAACTATGAGAATTCTCTCAGGAATTGCATTGTTCAGAAATATTTTTGCTGTAATATTCTGCACAACAACAATGTAGGTTTTTGGTACATTTTCTAGATTAATTTGGAACCTAACGCTAGATTATTTGATTTTAGGTTCTTTTTACCTATGTCACCTTCTTCCTAATTTTTTCAGACTTTATCCCAATGTATTAGAGGGACCTGGTGTTGTTCATTAGACCCTTCCCATAGAAAGTGCTTTAGGATGCTTTCCAACCTCGAGGCTTAGACTTTATTTGTCAATTACATGCATTCCATTGTGTAAATTAGGATAGTTGATAGCACAACCTTTATCATTATGATACGTCTTGCTAGTGTGAGTCATTTCCCTCTCCATCTTAAGGCTTTGTCTCTACACCTTTCCTTTGTCTACTCCCATAATTTAGTTCTTATGGTTCCTTTAAAGATTGGTACCCCTAGATATTTGCATAGGATTTCATCAATTGTGTACCCCATAATTCTTGTTATTCTTCTTTGCAACACTTTTTTTGCGTTAAAGATGTAAATTTTGGATTTCTCCTTGTTAATTTGTTGGCCTGAAGCATTGATGTATTTTTCCATACACTTATTAATAATCTCAATCTCATTGTTAGATGCCTCTCCATATAGTATTGTGTCATCTACAAATTATAGATGGGTAGTAGGCTCTATGCATTATGCTATTTGTAGACCTTTCCAGTTACCTTGCTCTTGGTAGTGTGCTATATGCCTACTCAATGCCTTTGCCTTTATCACAAATAGGAAAGGAGATCTATTGGATCTCCCTTTCTAATGTCATTAGTGCTTTCAAAGAAATCACATTGCTCACTATTGATTATGACTGAGTATCTTACTGACGAAATGCAATAATATATCATTTCGAGCCATTCTTTGCAAAATCCAAACTACTCCATGATTCTTATCAGAAAGAGCCACCTTACTTTGTCACAAGCTTTGTTGACATCCAATTTCATCATCATGCTTGTGCTTCTTTCTTTGTTGATTATGTGTAGGGACTCATTTGCTATTATTATGTTGTCCACAGTATCCCTTCTAGGTGTGAACCCACTTTGGTTTTTTGAGATAATTTTCTCCAACAAGTTCTTCAGTCTATTAGCCAATGCTTTGGATAAAATTTTGTAAATCATGTTGCATAACGAAATTGGTTGATAGTCCCCAAAAGTGGTACAAGCCTCCTTTTCTAGTATTAGGGCCACTACTATATTATTAATATCTTTTACAAATTTCCTCTATTTCCTAAAATCTTCTACCACTTCCAATACTTTCTTTTCTAGAAAGTACCAGTATTTTTGATAAAAGAATGTTGGAAACCCATCTAGTCCTAGAGATTTGTGAGGATGCATTTGGAAGACTACATTCTTTATTTCTTCCACTATAAAGGGAGCAATCAACATGGTTTTTTCTTCCGGTGTCACTAGCTTTGGTATATTTGTTAGGATTCTAGAGTCATTTAATAGATCTACAAATCCTTCTAGTGCCAAGAGTTGTTTAAAGAACTTAATTGATTCTTCTTTTATTTCCTTTGAGGCCTCTAATATCCTGCCATCGGTTGATTGAACTAACATTATCCTTTTATGTGCAACCTTTATCTTGGTTGTATTATGAAAGAATTTTATGTCGGCATCACCCTCATTTAACCAAACCTCCCTTGACTTGGACCTCCAGTACTCCTCCTCTCTTGCTAGTATTTCATTATAATCTTCCATTAATGCCTTCTCCTTCTAGTAATCATTTTGGAACATGCCTTGTTTCATTACTTTGGTGTTCAAATCTGTCAATTCTTCCTCTAACCTTTCTTTCACAGTAAATATGTTTTTGAATATTGTACGATTCCATACTTGCAATTTCCTTTTGATGTGTTTTAATTTGTTTGTAAAGATGAAGCTCTTGGTCCCAACACATTTCGACGCCTCCTTCCACCATGATTCTACTAGGTTCACTAGGTCATCCTTCCTGAACCACATTTTCTCAATTTTAAAGTAATTTTTATGGTGGTTCATTTCTTCTCTAATTAGTAATTTGACCGGTAAGTGATCTAAACCTATCAGCAAAAGGATGCTTGACTCTAGCATCGAATTCGCTTCCAACCAATTTTATGAGCAAATGAATCTATCCAACTTCTCTCTTATACTACCATCTCCACACCACCTATTTGACCATGTGAAAATTCCATCCTTTGTTTGAATATATAGCAAGTTATTTTTTGTTAGGAAGGTCCCAAAGGATTTCATAGAAGTTGAAATCATTCCATTTCATCCTTGCTTTTCCTCTATTCTTAACATGGCATTAAATTCTCCTCCTATAATGATCCTTTTGTCACTTAATATGGAGATTTTTTGGCTTAGTACCTCTCATAGTTTCTCTTTGTCTTGGTTTCTATTTGGACCATAGACATTAAAGAGGAAGAACTTGAGATTACATATGAGACTTGAAACCTTGCAAAGCATCCAGTTTGCTTCCTTTTCTATTATATTCAAATCCACTGTATTGTTACACCATAGGATTCCCAAATCAACCTACTGTTCCATATGCTTTTTAATATGATTCTTCCCAGCCGCCTCGATGGATGAATTTTTTTATCTTCTGCTTCTAGCTTGGTTTCTTGTATTAGGATGGTTTCTAAGTTTACACTTTCTAATTGACACTTTATTAAGCGTCTCTTGTTAGGGGCATTTAAGCCCCTGACATTCCAAGTTGCTATCTTCATAGCTCCCTAAGTTGGGAGTGCTCTTCTCCAATTTTGTCTTTTAGGAAATTGATGATGCTTTTAATGCATTTTTCATTTGCCAATTCTTCCATCAACTGCTTGTGAGTTTTCTGACCTTTCCTTTTCTTTGATAGTTTGGTTGGTTCTAACAAGTAAGTTGTAGATTGGGATATGCATCTGGGTTCTATTATATCTAGCTCATCGAATTCTTCTTCTCTTTTTCTTTTTGATGCAATTTCTTTTTCCACATCAGCCCTTTGATTTATCTATTCCATGTCAACCTCTGGAGTTTATTGTAAATTGGTTGCCACTACCTCTTTTTCACTATCCTAATTAAGTGCCTCTCGGTTGCTTTTTGAGTTACCCTCTTCTTGTAGGTGGTTTTCTAGTTTAGGCTTCTCTTTAGGGCTTACACCTTCTGTGGTTTTGAAGGCCTTTGATTTTTTGCTTTCTTCATTTTTCCTCTATACCTTGGTCACTTTTTTGTGGGATTTTGCACATTTTTGTCAATTGATTTCTTCTTTCACACTTTGTGCAGAAGAATTTCTTATCTTCCAAGCATATCTCCTACAACCAAATCCCATTGTTGGTTTTTTATTTGATTTTTTTGGGATTTTTTTTATTGCAGCTATCTTCAGTCTAGCATAAAGATAGGAATTTATTTCTAGCAAAGGTGTGTCAATCTCTATTAAGGTGCCTAGAGACCTACAATTTTTTTTCCAAACACTCTTTTGTCCAATACTCCATAGGCATGTTGTATAGCCTAATCCATTTAGCCTCTGTGTAGGGATTGTGGCTTTGTGGGTTAAAATTTGACTTCCATTTTTGCATGTATATGGGGCTTCCTTCTATTTCCTAAAGACCACTTTGTAGGATTGCTTCCATGTCTTCTTGAACCATAAAGGCTACTATGAAAAAGTTGTTTGGTAGGAATTTAACTACATGATCTCTTTGCCAATTTTCCCTAGCCCATTTCTCAATGGTTTCCCTTGTTTTCCTAGGCCCAATTATTTTGCATATGATGGAGAAGTCCTGAAGGAGTTTAAATTCTTCCTTTGTTTCTTTATGAACATCTATTTCTAAAGTCTTTTCCACCTTCTTTACTACCTCCAACATTTTAATTTCTATTTGTTTGATCTTTTGTTAGGTTTTTCCTACTTTCTGAGTTGTAACTTTCTGAAGTCTTTCTTCTCTTTGATGGATTCTCTTCTTTCATTTGTGTTACGTGACTACTCTTTGGCTAGGTTGAGATTATGATCTTTTACCAGCATGTTGGATGATGCATCATTTCCATCCTTTGTTTTGGTGATAGGGCGAGAGATGACTATGTTATTCAGCCATGTTATATAGTGTGGGTATCTGAATTATGTACTTGGCTTGGATCGCCAGTCTTCTTTTCCCCTTCTTATTCACATCTTAATTTTGTATTTTATTTAGCTATGTTTGGGGGAATAGATGGAACTATTGTAGTCTGAGAGAATTTTTCTATCAATTTCACCTATATTTTCACTTAAAATATTCACTTTTTTTCACAAATTTAGTTTTCTTGGTTCGCAACAATGATTCACAATTCTAGAATTCTCAATTCACATTCACAAGTAGAGCTCTTTTCTTGATATTTTTTAAATCATTAAAAATTAAAATATAATATTATTATTAATGATTTTTGAAAAATTACTTTATTTATAATATTATAAATAAAAAATAAAAAATAAAAAACTATTTAGAATTGACATTTATTTATTAAATATAAAGAAATCCTAAAAAAAACTTAATTTCTAACACCTTAGACCAACAATAAATAATTTAGAAACATTTTAAAGTTATAAACCTTACATTTCTACTTTAGAAAATATAAATATTTCATGAATACAAATAATGATTTCTTATTTGTTGTCAAAGAATTTATTAATAATTAAGAAAAAACCATTGTTATAGTATTGCCAAGTACTAATAACTAGTGTACAAGTGGGATAAAAGTTTGTAAATTATGAGTCTTGATTGATCTTAATTTCTTATATTTTAAGAATTTATGCATTGTAAAATTGATCTTTGTATTTGCACTTCTAAATTCAAAATTTAAAGTTGGATTTGTATTATTCTTTTTGAATTAATCATTGTTTATCAATTTAATTAAGAAATTTTAAGTGTATTATTAATGGACAGGTCTTAATTAATTATACTCATCTAATATTTGCTAGGAAACCATCTAGCAAAAGATAAATCTATTTATCCTTGTTATTTAATTAATTTTCACTTATGATATTTGTAAAGATGGGTTATTTTCCTTTATATTTTTGTATATTTGACATTCTTACACCCCTTAGGTTTTTTTCTTTCTACATTATAATTTTATATTTAATTTTTCTAATTGTTTATTGTTCATTTAAAATTTTATTAGAGTTTGGATCCACCCTTTATTTTTATTGTCACATCTTATTTAGGGTTAAAGGTTTTTATCATTATTATACATCAAATCCTTGTCTACCCACCATTGGATTGTACATTCTTGCTAGAAAATTTATCATGGATTATCATGCCCTTTTTCTTTTAACATCTCACCATGCATGCCTTGTTAATTTTGATGTGTTTGTACATTGTGTTATATTTGATTTTTCCATTCTTAAGGCTTTTGTGTTTTTTATCTTATTGCTAAGGGTTTTTTTATGGAGGCACAATTTCACCATGTGTGCAATTTTTCATCCTTTATAGAGTTGTTTGTTGTCTTTTCTTCTCTTTTGGATGCACTCACTTTAGTGTTAGGATTATATATGTTATTCACCTTACATATCCTAAGTGTATATGTAATTTAATTGTTTTATATCGATAAATAATGTATGTATCTACAAACAATATGGAATGGACAAATGCGGCACTTATGTGAGGGTGATGGCATATGTAATGATTTTATTATTCTCTAGAGACTTGAAAATATTGTCTATAATGAGGCATTGAATAAGGGGTTACATAATGAACTTCTGAGAGCATCTTCTATTATCAATGGGTATGGGATGTAATTATGTATTCAACTTGGATAATGGAAGTCAAAGATACTTGTGTAAGAGTTATTTTCTATTATAGAATGACTCCACATGTGAGGGTCATGAGAATTCATACCATGGTGTTTTGAGACCTTTTTTAGGATAGTGGTATTATTTTTTAGTGGTTTTTTGGTGTTAGGAAATTATTAGGTTGATCGAACTATTTCCTACATAACCCCATGAGAGAAAAACATGCATATAACCTTACATAATAACAAATAATATAAAGATAAAATATATACCACAAGATTACACAAGATATACCTTGGGAAAACCTTTGAGAGGGAAAAATGCAACCTCTAAAAGAATCCACATTTAATATATTATTCAACCATAAAACATTACAATACACTTACAAATTCTTCATAAATACTTCTGAAACATCAAGATCCTTCAATGCATTCTCCATGTGTCCAATCATGTAACCACACATCCTAAGCCATGCTTCACATGTGCACTTAGAAAGAGAGAGTTCAATACAAATGACAAAACCCTCAAACCAACCAACCAATCTTAGCCACTAGACATGTTCTTGCTTTTATAGATTGAAGCTCACACATAACAACCAAGTGGTAAGATAAAACCATGTGCCTCAAAATCATTGACCTTAATATTTATTTCTTAGAAACAAGTTTTTAAAATATTAAATATATTTTCCATGTGCAACCCACACATAAATATCTAACCAATGTCAAATTCAATTTTACAAGTGGATCCAAATAAATATTTAAAATTGATAAACACATCTCCTAATGATGCACCATAAATAAATATTTATTTTAAATAATTAAAATAGTTATTTCTTGTGCAAGGTTTATAACACCCTTTTCCTAGCACTTTCCCACTCATTGTATATATTGCATAAGGGTCAATGGATGAAATACATCATCATAGATATTTATGAAACCATGTGAACCTCTAGTATGCTCTTGTGTTCCATAAAGATACCTACAATAACATCTAGTGTGACCACCATCTCAAGAAAGAACTCTCATCCTCCAACATGCCACTTATGGAAAAAAAGGAATAAGCCAAGGTGAAGATGCACCAAACTAAAGAACACAAATATCAAATCCAATTGATAACAAAGGATCCAAGTTGATGCTAAATGAAGAAAAACCCCACATGACTAGAAATAGAAACCACAACAAATGATAATAAATCCAATCATCAATACCTCCAAAGGTATAAAATATTAGTATAATTCATGCCAAAAACATATCCAACCCATAAACCACAATCACAAGCTCCATGTATAAAACATGTCAATAAAGAATATATACATCTAGGAACTCCCATTGCATGGGTAAAGCCAAATTTGAAAATAGATCAAGGTACACCTTGAGTCTAGCAATAAACACTCATACCAATATTTTTCTCTTAATAAAACTATGTAGTAACAAAGAACAATCACCATGATCCACACTTGCAACAAAACTACTACATAATCTCTCACAACAAGTCGCCATAACCCTCCCAAGTTTGCCATATCAAACCATGTGAAAATGAACCTCTAAGAAGTAGCTATAGAAAAAGAGAAAAACCTATAAATCATAATACATAACATGTCCTTCTACCAACACCTCAAAGTGATAAGTTGTTTCAAGTAAGTCTCTACAAACTCAACTAAAAATCCTTAACAAAATCCAATTGTCAATATCATAAATCAAAGAAAACATATGTATCTCATGTTTTTGATTGATTAAGCAGGGAAAAAGGGACCTGACCCAAACAAAAAGTACATCATGAAAAGAACAACTGGTGGTGAGAAACAACAAAAATAGGAAGCCCACCCAACTTCCCAATTCCCCAACCAAAATGCTTAACCAATCCCTTTTCAATCAAACATATCATTTCTGTCATATGAATCAAAAAACCAAAAACTATCATTAGTAGCATCCTTCCCTATCCATCTACAATACTTACACACATCTATCATAATGTTCCTACTTAAAATATACACAACATTATAAAAATTTAAGTTCAGGCACCCACAACCATAACTAGTAGCAACAATCCTTTTAAACATAGTAGAAATAAGCATCAAAAAACAAAAGAAGCCAACACAGCAAAGCAACCAAGCTAAGCATCCTCGATCAACTTCCAAGCTTTGACCAGATCTTCAACAGTACCGTGCACAATTTCCTTCAGCTCCATCTTACTAGCTAGGTCCTCACCATCACCCGCTGCTTTCTTCTTTTGTTGCTTTTTGATTTTTCCCATCCCTGAGACAGTAGCCATAACAACTTTCTTCATCACATCATCAACCACCATACACACATTCTTAACTACTTCTTCAAGGGTCTAAATTCTATGGAAATTTCCTTTTTCTTGCATTCCTTTCTCCAACACCTTCAATCTTTCCTCTATTATTTCGTTAATTAGATTTTCCAGGGCTTGGACTTTGCTGTCCCCCGCCTTCTCAAGTATCTTCTACTCTAGAATTTGCATCCTCTCCTCTAGTCTGTTAAATCTCCCATTCTTATCCTCTTCATCTTTAATTTTTTCTTTGCTAGTATTCTCAACCCCATCTTGATTTGCTTCCACCTCATCTCAAACAATCTCCTACTGCGACACCTCCCTTTCCTCATCACCCTTACCATCCTCATTGTTAGCCCATGATTCCTCTTCTTCAGTCGAGTCTCCACTAAGACTGTCTGGAATTTCTTCTGTTGAGGAATCATTTCCCTCTTCATCTTGTTTCTCAACACTTTCTGAAGGGCTTTGGGTTCTTTTTTCCTTCGAGCTTTGAGCATTTTTCTTCTTCTCCTTTCCTTTTGATGCCGCCATAGCCAATATTTTTGACCTTCTACCACCCTGGTGTAAACCTTCCATATCATTATCATCAGAAATAGTTATGGTATCCACCTCTTCTCCCAATTCACTCAATATCAATCTCCTCCTTTTTTTAGTTCCCAACTCCATCAAGAAATCTTTTCTTTTTTTAGGTGTGACCGCAAGTAAATCCATCCACATGGCAATATCAAGGCTTTGGTCTTTCTTACTAGAATTATTAGGGCTTTGGGATTTCTTGCTAGATTTTTTAGGCTTCGAGGAGGGAAGATCTTTGAGAAGCTCAATCTTGACCGAGCTTTGAGATTTGGGGTTTTCAATCATTTTCAGAACCAAATTTTTTGGTGGGTGATGAGCTCAGGATATGCTCATAATTTGAGTATCATGATATATTTTTAATATCTCTACTTTTGTTGCTAATGGATGTTTTAACTCTTTTATTAAAGACTCTATCTAAAATGGGTAGTATCCTGTAGCAATACATTCCTATATTCCTGTAGCCCAACATCTTGATGTGTCTTATTAATTACCCTATTTGACCTTCCAAATGACTGATATAATGCATATGGTTTTTAAATAATGGGATAGATTTAATATGTGATTAATGAATGGATCGTGTTGTTTGCCACAAATGCTTTCTTTCGCCTCTGTCGCCTTGTGCATCGTAGGTTGTTGAAGGGAGCATGAACGAGTCAAGTGCAGTGGATCTCGGGCCTATAGTAAAGTCCATTTCTTGCATGACGTCGAGGAAGTTGTTCCAACGAAGACTCTTTGTCCGGGTCGTTGGGAAGAAACTTAATGATCATTAATCTGGAAAGAGTGGAATGCTAAATTCTCTGGATCATGTTGAATAGATATATTTTCATTTATGAGAAGTCTGTTCCTCAGTTTCAAGATTCATTTATGTCCACGTCTTTCTTTGTTAAGTTAGGTAGTTAGTTGTTTTTCTGGTTTAAATAAGTGTTCCTCTTGTGCGAGTGAGCAAGCATAATGAGCATAGCAAGCATAGCATGTAAGAGTTAGTATTATGATAAGAGACAAAGTTTTGTGTTAGTTTTCATATGAGCAAACAATGTATATCATTCTAAGTTATGAATAAAAGATGATGAAGTTCTGAGTTCAATCCTTGCATAATTAGTTGATGCTTGCTAAGGGGGCCCACTTAGTAAGTATCTGTAGTTAGTTAGTTAGTCATTTATTTTCTGTTGGTCATAAGTTAGATTTTTTTCTTAAAGTTTCAGTGCAAACTCAGTCTTATATTGTTCCTGCAGCATCGGGAATCCATCCTTGTGTTTGTTCCTGTAGCATAAGGCCAGTTCATAGTTTGTTTCTCAGTTATAGTTGTTATGGTTTCTGCTTTGATTAAGTTTAGAAGGCTTCACATTACATTCCTGTAGAATAAGTAGAACTCCTTTCACGCATTTATTTCTGGTAAATCATGACTGAAACTGGTTCTTAGTGCACATACAGTGCCGCTCCATTTCAAGTATATGTTCCCTGGTTTGACAAAGTAAATGAATGACCATAAGAAGATGTTAGTCGCCTACTAGAATGTCCAATTCCTAGGTTAAGATTTTCTGTGACTTTTATATCCTTTTGTGGGCACAACCATTTTTGGCGCCGTTACCGGGGATGGTGTCAAGCTAAGAACTTATCATAAGTCATTGTTAGCAGTAGTTTAGCCTGTTATTCAAGCATTTTCAAAATTCCTTCAATTCGCCATTCATTCTATTGCATGCATAGAAGAAGAGACGCGCTGGGAAGATTCCTCCCTGACCTTCCATTCATTGATAACAATCCTAAACCAGCTTATAATCTATTTGAGGAAGAAGGAGACCAAGATATCAATCCATTTGTTGAAAACGTGTTTGTTGAATTTCCATTTGACCCAGCTGACGAAGAGCCAGAAGAAAGTCCATTTGCTCTGATACTCCATCAAGCAAATATGGCACAAAATCCACCTAATCAACCTCTTGCTTTTGAGTTCCCCATCATTGCTCAGCAAGATAATGATAACCTTAAAAATATTCCTTCTTCATTGCTTCCCAAGTTCTATGGACTAGTTACAGAGGACCCAGACACTTTCTTGTTTGAATTTGACATCCTCTGTCGAAGCTATGATTACACTTCAGATGCTCACAGGCTGAAGTTGTTTCCTTCTACTTTGAAGGAAGGAGCTCTTAGATGGTTTATGAGTTTGGGAAGAGGTGTTGTTGATAGTTGGGCAATCATGCAAACAAAATTTCTTGAGAAATACAAGGAATATTGTAAGAGTGGTAGTAAAGGAGATGATATATTCAGAATTCAACAAAAGGGGGATGAAAGCCTAGAAGACTATATCTCAAGATTCTTGTTTTCCCTGAAAAAGAATTCAGACCATACTCTTAATGAAGAATCTCATAAACTACTTTTTCTAAGGGGAATCAGTGATACCTGTATAGATGTCCTGGACCTGATGGGAGGAGGTGATATAACTCAACTGCATTGGGATGATATCAAGAAGATATGTCTCAACTACTCTCGAGAAATTGTTAAGAAGGGTAGAGGTCATCAAGCCACAATGGGAAAGTCCTCTACTAGTGGAGTTTCACGGATGGAGATCACAAATTTGTTGTATGATTTCAAGCAGGATATCATAAACAACATGGCTACACAGTTGGATACTATGCAATCTCGGAAGAAACATGAGGAAGTTGAAGCAATCTTGGCTGAGTTCTGTCCACATTGCAGACAAAAGAAACATGACTGTAGATGCAAGATGGTGGCTAACCTGGAGGCTAAGCAGTTACCTACTGACTTTAAGATGGTAGAGAGTGATGATCAAGTATTCTTCGTCGCACAAAGGCGAACATGAGCTCAAAGACAAGGTATGCCTCAAGATCCTTTGAATTTTGGTAATCCTTATTCTAATTGTAATAACCAGTGGCAACCTACATATGGCCCATCACCACCTTGGAATACCCCTCAATCACATTGGCCTAACTATCAAAGTCCTCAATGGCAATCTCCTCAAGGAGTTTGGCAGCAGCCACAAGGACAATGGATTCCACCCCTAGGTAACTGGCAGTAGAACCCTCAATGGAGAAGTCCACAGCAATGGCAGAACTAATCCCCTACCTTCCTGCAGCCTCAGCAGCCACAACCTCTGGCTCTCATGCCACCTCCTGCAGCACCTGCAGCAAATACTGGCCCTCCAAAACAAATGCCTATGCATGCTCAACCATTGCCAAATCCTAACAATAAGCAGCAGCAGCAACAACAGCCTATGTATTTTGCAGAAGCCAATCAGTATCTCGCTTATGCCCTGAATGTTCATGATATCCATCTTAGATCTGGAACCACTCTCCCTGCTCCACACCTGCCTGTCATTATAGAAATTCCAGACTCTGCCTCTGAACAACAGACTGATCCTGCAGAACATATACCTGTGTCAGATACTGTCTCTAAGGAGCCTGTCCTGCAGCATCAGGCTAAGCCGCCTTTTTCTTAGAGATTGCAAATTACTAAATCAAATTCTATGGAAGAGCCTACATTTGATATTTTGGATCAGTTAAAGAATGTACACATTCAAATCCCCCTCTTTCAAGCTATTAAAGATGTCTCAATTTATGGAAAAGCCAAATATTTTGATTGACCTTGGTGCAGCCATTAATGTAATGACCAAGAATACAATGGAGTATTTGAATGTCCTAAACATTCGGTCTACACCTACCGTCCTGCAGCTTGTTGATAGTTCCACAGTAAAGCCTGATGGAATGGTAGAAGATGTTATTGTCATCTTGGAGTCTTGGGAATACCCAGCAGACTCCATATTGTCCACTAAGGCAACTTTGGGAGGATATCCTATTATCCTAGGTAGACCATGGTTGGCTACAACTGATGCTTTTATAGGATGTCGTTCAGGAGACATGACATTTTTTTATGGTCAGTCAAGAAAGAAATTGGCTTTATATCCACCTACCCAGCCTCAGCCAGACTTGTCTCAACCAATTTGGCCAGATTTGGGAGAGGAAACTGAAGAAGTCAATTCATTGGCTCAACTAATGATGCTGCAAACTAATCCATTCTCCCATCTTCAGAGTGAGGATGACCTGCTTTTACACATTTTGCAGTCCAACCCTGATCCGAGTAGCCCATCTGCTGCAGATAGCAGTCTTCAACAGTGTTTCCTACATCAATTGAATTATGAGAACCTATCACTTGAATCTCCTACAGTTTATCATAATTTGCTTCCATATGAAATACAAACACCACCTTTATCAGCAGCCTCCATGAATGATCTTACCAAGCAAGTAGAAGTGTCTTCAGGCCACTATCTGAACATCAATAATAAACTGCCTCAATCTCAACAAGTTGTCCTTGTCACGATGCTGCAAGATTAACATAGAGCTTTTGCATGGGACTATGGAGATATGAAGGGAATCAATCCTCAGCTCTGTACTCATAGGATCTATATTAAGGAAGATTGTTCACCTATAAGGTAGCCTCAAAGAAGGATAAATCCAGCACTTAGGGAAATAGTTAAAACAGAGCTTCAAAAATTGCTTGATGTTGGTTTCATCTACCCAATTTTAGACAGTCAATGGGTATCTCCATTGGTGATTGTCCCTAAAAAAGGTGGAAAATGGAGAGTTTGTGTAGACTACAGGGAGCTGAACACAACAACTAAAAATGATCATTTTCCACTGCCATTTGTTGACGAAGTACTAGACTCATTGTCTGGGAAAAAGTATTTCTCCTTTTTGGATGGATACAGTGGCTATAATCAAATTAGAATCACCCCTGAAGATCAAGACAAAACAATTTTTACCAGTCCATGGGGCACTTTTTCCTCTCTGTTTTACCTTTTGGACTGTGTAATGCACCTGTAACATTTCAAAGGGCAGTGATAAGTATTTTTGCTGACATTTCTCATGATTCTATGGAAATCTACATGGATGACTTCACTACTTATGGAGTTACTTATGAAGAAGCATTAGCCAATCTGGAAAAAGTGTTGAAAAGATGTCAGGAGCAAAATTTGTCTTTGAATAGTGAGAAATGTTTTAGATGATGCAAGAGGGAATTTTTTTAGGCCATCATATCTCTCAAGCAGGAATTCAGGTTGATCCTGCAAAAATAGAAGTCATTCTAACTTTGCCAACACCTATGAAACAAAAGGATGTTAGAAGCTTCCTAAGACATGCTGGATATTATAGAAGATTCATAAAAGATTTCAGCAAGATAGCCAGTCCACTATATGCCTTATTGACTAAGGATTCTGAATTTACTTGGACTGAGGCCTGTGACAAGTCTTTCCTGCAACTTAAAAATCTACTTACTCAGGCCCCTGTTCTTCAAGGACCAAAGTGGAGTCTGCCCTTTCATATACACACAGATGCTTTTGATTATGCCATAGGGGCAATTTTAGGACATAAAGAGAATTCAATTGAGCATGCAATGTATTTCATTAGCAAAAAATTTCAAGGCCCTAAACTAAACTATACTGTCACAGAGAAAGAATTGCTAGCAGTTGTGTATGTCCTGAACAAGTTCTGACATTATGTCACTGGTTACCAAATATTTGTTCATACAGATCATGCAGCAATAAGGTACCCCATGAATAAGCCTGCCATATCTGGCAGATTAGCAAGATGACTCCTATTGTTGCAAGAATTTGATATCATAGTTATTGATAAGCTAGGTCGAGCTAATGTAGTGGCTGATTTCTTGTCAAGACTTCAAAAACCTACACTTGACACTCCTAAGGTAATTGATGATAGCTTCCCGGATGAACATCTATTTTCTATTGTTGCTCAAACTCCGTGGTATGCAGATATTGCAAATTATTTAGCAGCCAACAAGATTCCAGCTCACTTCTCACCAAAGGAAAGGTAATTGCTGGTTGAGAAAAGTTTCAACTTTTCATGGATTGCAAATTGTTTATTTTATACAGGACCTGACCAAGTCATGAGAAGATGTGTGAGGGAAGATGAGACCTATGACATTTTGTATGCCTGTCATAATGAGCCCTGTGGACATTTTGCAGCTAAGAGAATAGCTATGAAAGTGCTTAATATAGGATACTATTGGCCTACACTACACAAAGATGCAACAACCTACACCAGGAAATGTGACAGATGTCAACGCATGGGGAGACCAATAAAGTCTGATGAAATGCCCCTAAATCCTCAAGTGGTAGTCAGTCCCTTTGACAAATGGGGCATGGATTTTGTTGGGCCTATTGATCCTCCATCTAATGGGAAATCATATATTTTGGTGTGTACTGATTATGTAACCAAGTGGGTGGAAGTGAAAGCAATGACACATGCCCGTGACAATAAAGTTGCTGAGTTCCTGTATGAGCAGATTTTTACAAGGTTTGGAGTCCCAAGGGAACTTGTTACTGATCAAGGAGCTCAGTTTACATCCAACTTAATCACTGCATTAATGAATGATTACAAGATCAGGCACAGAAAGTCTAGCCCCTATCACCCTCAAGCCAATGGTCAGGCAAAGGTTACCAACAGAGAAATTGAGGCAATCCTTACAAAGACAGTCCAATTACACAAGAAGGATTGGAGCAGCCATCCTCCTGAAGCAGTCTGGGCCTATAGGACAACATGGAAAACAACTACAGGGTTTACTCCTTTTGATTTACTCTATGGTAAGATTTCCATGTTGCCAATTGAATTTGAGCATAAGACCTCAAGAACTGCTCTCCAGCTTAACATTGATATTTCTGAGGCTCAAAAGGAACGCCTCCTGTAGCTGAATGCATTGGATGAGATGAGGAAAGCTGCCCTGCAATATACTGAAACTATCCAACAACAAAGAAAGAAATAGCATGACAATCATATTCAAACTAAGCAATTCTCTACCAGTGACTGGGCGCTACTCTATGACTCCAGATACAAATAAAATCAAGGTAAACTAAACACATGCTTGCTTGGTCCTTATGAAATAGAACATGTGTTTGATAATGGCTTAGTGCAGTTGGCTACAATAGATCCAGTTCGATTCAAGCTACTGGTTAATGGACAGCGTCTTCGGTTGTATCATAAGCCAACATCCAAAGATGAATTTATGCAGCAGTTTTTTTCAAATAAGGCCACTGATCTTCCTGCAGCGAAAGACTTCGGTCTTTCTCCTGCAACATCTCTTTCAATTCCACGTTGCATGCACATAATAAAGGTTTCATTTTCAAGGACGCCACGTTCTCCATTTTCCATCCATCACTGCCATTCATTATCTTTTCTTCCATGTCATCCATCCTGCCGTACCACCTCATTCATGGTTTCTATTCCAGCCGTTATTTCATGGTGCGCTGTGATTTTCCCAACACATACAAGCATTAATTGAAAAGTACGTGATATCTTCTCTTAATCACATTATTTATTTATTTCATTTATTCAACAACTACTATGTGTATATAAGTCTTTATCGCCCATGCTTCGCCTGTCCTTTCGCCCATGTGTGGACACATGTCAACTTTTAAGTAGGGGGCGGGATAATCCATTTCAAACTTTTTCTTATGTCACTGTCACAACTAATAAGATATTTTTATTCTTCTTGTACTTTCCAAATATGGCTATGTGTTTTATCTAAACAACATTAACTGCTTGATATGAGTAGTTCCTAATAATTATTACATGCAATTATTTTTCGAGTCATTCTTGGAAAAGAAGAGAAAGTGACGACAAAACTGAAAGAAGTAGAACAGAGTAGAAAAGTTTTTGAAAAGGTTTGAGTTTCTGGAATCTCAGCAGAGGTAATTTGCAAATATGGGTGGTCAATTGGTAAGACATGAGCATGTAGCTCATGAGCTCTTAACATAGAATCCTCAAACAGTGTGGGCATTCAATAATTGTGGTTGGCTAAACTATTTTCTGAGGTTAGATTCTTTCAATGAGGAATGCCAAGTCTTGATGACTTGGTTGAGGTAGCTAGGCAAATTTTAGAGGAAGTACAATCTCCTTCTGCACAACAACAAGAATTCATCCTACAACAAGAGGAAAAATAGCCTGAACAATTGGAAGTGGCCAATGAAGCTTCATTACCCCCTGCAACTTGTCAAGCCATGGTTGTCTACAAAAAGACATTTTTGATTAAATTTTTGGAATCCCTTAGGACCACATGGAGGCCGGTCACATTTTAAACCCTAAGTTTCTGCCACTTAGCCAAGACTAAAATTCAACAAAGTCTTTGGGAGGAAGAGAAGAAGAAAATGAAAAGAGAAATTGAAAGAAAGAAATAGGAAATCTAGGAGATGAAAAAGAAAATGGACGAAATGATGAAAATAACTGGTAAAATTATGGAGTGAAGACCACCACCTCGAGTCTATGCCATATGCCTAAAGGAACAATTTCTTTGGTTTCAGTTAATGAGAATTTCAAGGAATCTAGATCCTGTTATTCATACATTCAAAGAATTTTATGATGCATACCAAGTGGCTCCTAATTGGCTAAAGAATTCTTTATGTGAATTTTATTTGCATGGATTGATAATTCCCTCTGAAACAGAGTGGAACCCACTTCTTTACATTGGTGATATTCATTTGAGGTCACTTATGTCGTGGGTAGCCAATGAAACCAATTATGGCAGACAACTGGAAGCCTATGAAGAAGTTGAAAGGGATGAGCCCATACCACTGCGATCAAAAAGCATAGATCCTTACACAATGCTAAAAACCTGGCTCACTGTTGCATATGGGTTCAACAATCAAGCAGAAAGAGTAAAAATATTTGATGTCAGAAAGCAAGTATATGAGGAATTCAAAAGCCAACCGTATCTTTTTTGGAAGCTTGCCTCTTCCAGAATTGAAAAGAAATGGGAGAAATTGACTGTTGGGCTAAGGAAATTTGAGCCACATAGTCCCCTGAATTTTGAAGCAACCCTTGGCAGGACAGAGAGGTACATACAGCTTGGTCTTCAGAAGAGGTTCGAATTATGGTTGCCAATAACATTTCGACCTCCGGTTTTAATGTGGCCACTTTATCCCTATCGAGCTACAAATGTTAATAAAGATACAGAAAGCCTCAGATATGAAAGATGGCAAAATTTCAGAGGTTTCTATTATAAATTTGGGACTGTGCCAAAAAGCCATACTGCTCCTATGGATTTCAGGGAAACAACCAGGAAGCTTAATGTTGGTGGACCATCATTAGGTTAAGTAGGGGGCAGATGATGAGCTCAGGATATGCTCATAATTTGAGTATCATGATGTATTTTTAATATCTCTACTTTTGTTGCTAATGGATGTTTTAACTCTTTTATTAAAGACTTTTTTATCTAAAATGGGTAGTATCCTGTAGCAATACATTCCTATATTCCTGCAGCCCAACATCTTGATGTGTCTTATTAATTACCCTGTTTGACCTTCCAAATGATTGATATAATGCATATGGTTTTTGAATAATGGGATAGATTTAATATGTGATTAATGAATGGATCGTGTTGTTTGCCACGAATGCTTTCTTTCGCCTCTGTCACCTTGTGCATCACAGGTTGTTGAAGGGAGCATGAACGAGTCAAGCACAGCGGATCTCAGGTCAAGCGCAACGGATCTCGGGCCTACAGTAAAGTCCATTTCTTGCACGACGTCAAGGAAGTTGTTCCAACGAAGACTCTTTGTCCGGGTCATTGGGAAGAAACTTAATGATCATTAATCTGGAAAGAGTGGAATGTTAAATTCTCTGGATCATGTTGAACGGATATATTTTCATTTATGAGAAGTTTTTTCCTCAGTTTCAAGATTCATTTATGTCCACATCTTTCTCTGTTAAGTTAGGTAGTTAGTTGTTTTTCTGGTTTAAATAAGTGTTCCTCCTGTGCGAGTGAGCAAGCATAATGAGCATAGCAAGCAGAGCATGTAAGAGTTAGTATTATGATAAGAGACAAAGTTTTGTGTTAGTTTTCATATGAGCAAACAATGTATATCATTCTGAGTTATGAATAAAAGCTAATGAAGTTTTGAGTTCAATCCTTGCATAATTAGTTGATGCTTGCTAAGGGGGCCCACTTAGTAAGTATTTGTAGTTAGTTAGTTAGTCGTTTATTTTTTGTTGGTCATAAGTTAGATTTTATTCTTGAAGTTTCAGTGCAAACTTAGTCTTATATTGTTCCTGCAGCATCAGGAATCCATCCCTGTGTTTGTTCCTACAGCATAAGGCCAGTTCATAGTTTGTTTCTCAGTTAAAGTTGTTATGGTTTCTGCTTTGATTAAGTTTAGAAGGCTTCGCATTACATTCTTGTAGCATAAGTAGAACTCCTTTCACACATTTATTTCTGGTAAATTGTGACTGAAACTGGTTCTTAGTGCACATACAGTGCCGCTCCATTTCAAGTATACATTCCCTGGTTTGACAAAGTAAATGAACGACCATAAGAAGATGTTAGTTGCCTGATGGAATGTCCAATTCCCAGGTTAGGATTTGTCGTGACTTTTATATCCTTTTGTGGGCGCGACCAGTGGGGTCCTAGAAATCACAAATTTACATATAGCTCTTATGAGGCCTTGATGTAAAGGCGGGTTGGCTCCATGAGTAAGACTTTGGCTTAGAGAGGAAAACAAGAAGAAAGGCAAGTTAATTTTTTCCTTGTGCCTAATATGGTTGAGAATGGCGAAGTGATAGCCATGGACTGACTGGTATCGACCTTCCAAAGTAAAATATTTCATTACTATAAAGCAAACATTGTGATAAGGAGGTGGCAACTTAACCCTAGAATACCCATTTTGAAATATTTCCGATTTTTCTTTCCCTTCAAAAAACTTTTCAAAATAATCTTGATACTTACCATTGCTGACCTTCGCAACCTTCGTGCCTTTGTACACCAAACTTGTCTCTTCTACAATCAACTTAGCATCCACTTTGAACTGAATCCCTCCTAGAGTAACCTCTCCGTCTCTCCACACATTAGAAAACTTGTAGCTAAGTCTCTTGTTATATCCCTCCATAGTAGCAAAATATTGAGTGAAACCCGCTTGTTCGAAAAGACTCCAGAACTCCTCATTGTTGCAGAACGAGTCGAATTTGTGTGGCTCAATATGATTTCTAAGGTCTCCCATATTATCAGAGCTATGGCAGCTTTTGGGGACAAGAAGGAAATCACCCATTGTACCTTTTGCGTCCTCAACACTCACAACTGGTAACTCCACACACTCTGTTCAAATGGAAACTCTGTGACTATTCATTTGGGAAATAAACAACTTACGATTTTTTCTATTATTCATAAACAAATTCACTCCATGATTGCCACTTGTTCGCCGATAATCATTATTACTCGTGGTAGCTCTGCCTCCCTTTCTAGCAATGATAACCTTTGTTTTATTCCACTTTTTTTTATTGTTGTCAATGCATCTCCATCTGTCACATCAAAGATCAATCCACCGATTACACCACATGCTATTTATGTCCCGATTTAAATTTTTCCTATTCTGATACTCGTCCTTGCCATCTGGTTGACCATTCCCACAATTGCAAATCCTTTTATTGATATTTAGCAATCTTTTTAAAATATGCCTACGACACCTTCCACTTAGCATGCTAGTTTGCATATGTGGGGTCCACATCCTCATAATCCTTTTCATCCTGCCAATCATTTTAATAATTAAGCAATCCCTCCACATAGACCTTTATTTGAGTATTTCTCCCCAAGTTTGTCTTTCGCTAGGACTTCCTTAATTTGATTAGGCAAATCATTGAAGTCCTAATTTATTAAAGTTTCTTCATTAACACCAAGATTGGCCATTGCATCTGCCGCTCTCTTTCCTTCCCTTAATGAGTGGCAAATTTTAGCACACTGAATCTCTTGCAAAATGCTTTTACATTCTTCCAACATATCTTTAATTTCCCATGGAATGTTTTCCTTACTATTGAGATAGTCTATTATCAACTTTGAGTCTCCTTCCAGAATAGCCTTATTGTATCCCCTTTCCCTAAGAAGTTTGGATCCTATCCAAACAGTCGAAGCCTCAGAGAAGTTATTTGTAGTTGTTCCTAGAACTTTGTTGTAACCAATTAGATAGGCTCCCTTATCATCTCTTATCACTCCACTAGCTGCAGCCCATCCAGGATTACCTTTCGAGCAACCATCAAAGTTGCATTTCACCCATCCTAGGTCTAGGGGAATCCATATTGTGCTTCTTATAATTTGTTTTAACCAATTGACATTATTTAAGTCATGAGAGAGCTCCAATTGTTGTTTTATGCTTAATTCTTGCTGAGTTGGTTGTTTCTTAGCCTACCTATACTTACAGCTTTCCATGTTTTCTTGTATTTGTCTTTTCACAATTAAACATAACTCCTCACTAGTTCTAGCAGTCTCCCTAAACACTCTATTATTCCTCTCCTTCCACAAACCCCAAGCCAAAAATGAGGGAATTTGTCCCCACAGATCGCAAATTATATTGTGGGAATAAGGGAAAAAGCTCCATCCTTCCACAAACAATTGGACATTAGCAGGAAAAACCCACTCCACCTTCAGAGTATTAAGAAAAAATCCACAAACTTCTTGGGCATAAGAACATTGAAAAAATAGATGCATGATAGTTTCCTCTTCTTCATTACAAAGGCTACATCTATTAACAAGGTACCAACCTCTTTTCTTAAGGTTGTCAATTGTAAGGATCTTGCCATGAATAACAATCCACCAGAAGCAATTAATTTTTGGAATGAGGTTCTTCCTCCAGACCTTAAGCCAGTTAAAAGAGCCCAAGATCAAAGTTGGTTGCATCATTGAGTCATAAGCAAATTTGACCGAAAAACTACCACTAGTAGTTTTTGTCCAGATCCATTCATCCTTTATGTTTCTTGAAAACAGATCAAGATATCCAATTTGTTTCATAAGTTGCTCAATAGCAGCATCCCAATCATGTTGTCTGTTTCCTCTTAGAACAACATTAGTTAGATAGTATTTGAAGCTTTTCCACTTGGGTCGTCATCCATCCCACACAAGATAATAGAAACTTTTTTCCCAATTTCTCTTTTCAGTCTTCTTCTGATTAGTTGGAGATCTTTTGAGGCTGACAGTGGGGTCAATGTGGACTAGGGGTCATCCCAAAAATTAGTGTTGAGCCCATTACCAATCGTCATTTTCGCACCTCTAGTTAGCACTCTAATTTTAAGGAGGTTATTCCAAAACACCGATCCATGCGTAAGCTCCTTCTTCCTTAGAAAACAAATAGCATCCTTATTGTTAAGATACTTGGCTCTAAGGATAGTGGCCCAATATTTTTCATTTTCCAAAAGAAACCAACCCATTTTTGCCACTGAAGCCTTATTAAACAATTTTAGTCTTCTAATGCCTAGCCCTCCTTTTTTTGAGACGCATACCTTCTCCCATTTGATAAGAGCCATTAGTTTCCTTTCCTCTACTCCTGACCATAAAAATATTCTTTGAATTGTTTCAATTCTCTCAGCAATATAGGCAGGAATATTGAACATGGAGAGATAATAGACAGGAATATTTTGAAGAGAAGCCTTTAAAAGCTAAATTTTTCCAGCTAAGCTCAACAACTTACCTTTCCAACCAGCTAATTTTTTCTGGACTTTCTCCACAATATAATTCCAGTAGTTACTATTCGGCTTTTGAGAGAAAAGAGGAAGGCCAAGATAAGTAGTAGGTAGTTCTGCTTCCTGAGATCCCAAAATCCTTATCACTTTATCTTTCACAAGTTGGCTAGTATTGAAGAAATATATTTTTCTTTTTTGGTAATTTATGCATTGTCCAGACATTTCAACATAATTATCCAGAATAGTTTTCCATTGTTTAGCTTTAATAACCAATGCCTCCCCCATTAGAATGGTATCATCAACAAATTGTTGATGTGAGGCCAGGGATAGAGAAGAAGCAACACAAAAACCCTTCAAAGACCTATTACTAAGTTGTTTTTGTATATTGCGGCCAAGAGCTTCTGCCATAATAACAAAAAGGTAGGGAGATAAGGGATCCCCCTACCTCAACCCTCTACCAGGTGAGAAAAAACCATGGGAAATACCATTAATCAGAACCGAGTACTTCGGTGTAGTAACACAAGCTTTTATCAAATTGAGAAATTTACCTTTAGAGCCAATTTTTTCCAGAACAACAAATAAAAAATTTCAGGTGACTCTATCGTAAGCTTTAGATATATCCAATTTCAGCACCATACTTGGCTTTTTGTTGTAATCCATAGAGTGCAGGATCTCATGAGTATAGATAGTTGCATCCAGAATTTTCCTTCCTTGAACAAAGCCTTTTTGATTAATAGCAATCATCTTCCCTAAGACTAGCTTCAACCTATTGACAATGATTTTGGAGCAAATCTTATAAGTAGTGTTACAAAGACTTATCAGTCTATAATCATTCATGGAAGTAGCTTCATTGGATTTTGGGACAAGGGCCAAAAAAGTGGTGTTCATCTGATTCAAAATTGTTCCCGATCTAAAAAAATATTTGACGGAAGTTAAGAGGTCTTTAGACACAATCTCCCAATAAACTTGAAAGAAATTAGGAGGGAAACCATCAGGTCCCAGAGCCTTGAAGGCTCCAAAAGAGAACACAACCACCTTCACCTCTTCCATAGCAATGCTCTTAGTTAAGGATTTTAGGTTGTCATTTGTAATAACATTAGGTATAACTTGCAAGAATTCCTCCAAATTCAGGTTATTAATCCTTGAAGGCTCCTGGTAACTTGAAAAAAAGGAAACGACCTCATTAGCTATTTCATCCTTCCTTTCAAGTTTAGTACCATTAGAGGTAACGAGGGATTTGATCCTATTTCTTCCTCTATGCTTCATAGTTGATTGGTGGAAAAACTTTGTATTCCTATCGCCTTACTTAAGCCACTGAATCCTAGATTTTTGTTTCCAAAAGATTTCCTCCTTACTTATTTTATGCCATTGGGCTCTAAGCTCCCTTTCTATTATATATATCTCCTCATCATAGTTTCCTGCTTCCATTTGATCCTGAACTTCCTTAAGTTTCAAATTCAGATCTCTCTTACTATTAAAGATATTACCAAAAGTGTATTTATTTCATCCCTTAACCTTTTCCTTTATTCTTTTTAACTTCTGCATTAATCTAAACATCGGGGTGCCATCACAAGGCATATTTCAGCATTCCTCAGCTAGAGATTTAAATTTTGGAGGAAGGGACCACATGATTTCATATTTGAAAGGGTAAGGATTTTTAATTACCCTATTTTCCCATTCAAGAAGAAGAGTGCTATGGTTTGAACCCATTCTAGGAAAAGTAGTAAGAGAGACATTCTGTAAAATGTTCCAGTTAGAGGAAATCAAGAATCTATCCAACTTCACTTGGATAAGTTGATTATCTTGTCTTCTATTGGTCCAAGTAAAATGGTAACCCACAAGAGGGATATCCATAAGTCCCATATAATTTATGAAACTTGAAAGATCCATCATACTTTATGAGAAGTTAGTCAGGCCTCCTTTTTTTCTCAGAAGGATACAACGAGGAATTAAAATCACCACCAAGCATCCATAGATCATCTTTGCTATTAGACATAACTCCATTCAACAAGTTCCATAAATATAGCCTCTCCAACCTTGAATTCAAACCATATATATTCCCCAAATGCCATTTAATAGAGGTATCACAATCCTCCATGCTAGTCAAAAGGTTGTTCTTATTTTTGAATTTCAGCTTTCCATTGAACCGGGAAGAATTCCAATAGGTAGCAATCCCACCAGAGGCCCCTTCCGCATCATTGGCGTCAAAACCAACACCAAGCCAAAGCCACTTCAAAGTTTTCTCAAAACTTTCCTTTTTCATTTTTGTTTCTTGAATCAAAAGGATATCAGGTTTCACCTTAGCTAGGCACATCTTCAACACATGTTTATATGGCCCGTTAAGACCCCTCACATTCCAAGAAAGAATATTCATGACTACGAAGAGTTAAAGAGAAGAATAAAGCTCATACTGTCCAAAATGGGGAGTTGACCTCCCCTACTTCCTTCTCGGTTTGTTCCCTGCCAATGAGTCTAGGGTCCTCTGCTTCCCTGCTGCCACATCTTTTGTTGTTTCTTTGAATCTTGCTTCTTTTAATTGTGGTCTACCGAATTTACTGTTTCCTCCCACATTTGGTTTTTTATTTTTTCGTGTTTTAGTGTTTATCCATCCTTTTTCATCATTGTTTTGACACATTTGCTCCTCCTCCATAATTGGTTCATGGTGTTCCTAGGTTGGGGTTAAAAGTTGTTCCTTTTGGCTTATTATTTCCCCCTCCTCCTAGACTTCATTTTGTTGTTCTTCCTAAAATATTGGAGGTGAAGTTGTTCCCTTATTTTCCTTTTCTTTATCTGATTTCTCCAAAGATGGCGGGGTAGAAGGTTCATTGGTAGCCTTTGAAAACCACCTTTCCAGATTATCTTTTGAACTGTTTTCCTGATTTGGGTTAAAGGCTTTTTCAGTAATCAACAATTTTTTATTAGGAGTTGAGATTCAAATTCCTTTGAGTTGTTTGTCAAAGTTAGTGTAAATAGGGTCATTTCATATCTAGTTAGCTAATCACCATTTCTAGGTTAATGTATTCAAACTAGTTAAGTATTTGTTTAAGGACTATTAGATTTTTATCTCGCTTCATGTGGTTGAGACACATGTACTCACCTCTTGAGATGCCCATCTCATGCACACTTGACACATGATCAAATAACTTTCATATGATAAAAAATGTCTTTCACATTTAGAGGAATAGTCAATTGTTCAATCCTACCTTCCTACCTCCTCTACCTTGCCTATATATGAAACACACTCATTGTAAATTTTAGACTCTTTATATTATTGATAGACATGCTTTTGTGCTTATTTATTCATTAGTGAAAGATATCATCGGATTTTTCTTTGAGATATTTGCTTCTCTAAAATGACATTAGAGCCATGACTACACATCCCTTCATGAATCAAGGTGACTCCAACACTTATCCCTATCATCAGAATGTCATGGATCCAAATGGACATCACCATTGAGTTTGAAAGGTCTAAGAAACAAAGAAATATCTTTTAACTTTATCAAATTTGATAAATTTTAAATTTTGTAATTTCTTTTACACTACACCTTGTTGTATGGTACAAAATCCATACAAATTTTTAGTTTATATATTTTTGTTAAAAAAGGTATTTTTTCACAAAGGGTCAAAACACCCTTTACACATTTATTCATTTTGGTAAAAAATATGGTTTGTTGACCTATTCAACTTGTTTTTGGGGTTTTATGGTATTTTTTGGGACTTCTCTTGCAGGTATTAAGCATTTTCTATTTTCTACATCAGTCATTGAAGGTCGTATTTGAGACTTGCCCAAATAAATTCCAACCTATGTTAAAGGATTTTTTATATATCCATAAACTTGCATTGGCAAGGTGACCTTTGGTGAAGAAGACCATGCACTAATGTGTTGGGACTATCAAGGCAATGTCGAGAAAAATATCCTATCCACTTGTAATTATTGCATAATTCATCCATTACACTAGAAGAAGCATGGAATTTTGTGGTGTAGTTGAACTAATTATTCCAGGCAGTGCTAAAACACATATTTGTGGCCTCTTTGTGCATCAACGAAAATTCCTCTTTCATATTTCACTCCATATTTGAAACCAATGACATTAATATTTTCTTCATTAGCATCACTTGTTCTATTCTCAGAGCTTTCTATTATCATATGCTAAAGAGGATTCAAAGGCAGTGTGTGCCTATTTAAGATGTATTGCTTCAAATAATTCAACTAATACTATATCACTTGTTTATATATTGTCACTAGACAAGGAGAGTTTGTATTCGTTAGTTATTTGTGGTCATTCCTAAGAAGCAAGGGGTTCTTCATGATTTCACCAATTCCCTTAGCTTGGTGATATACCATCCAAGTGGTGGCTCATACCTCATCCACACCTAACTCTATGTGAAGTACTATGCAACATCACATATCAACACCTTAATTTTTGTATCAAATATGTTTGTCTATAAATCCATCTGGATCCTCTATGGTAGCATTTAATGCCACAAATAGCCCTTGATAACATTATTTTCATTTCCCTACCATTACTATTTCAGTTTTAAGTTGAATGTGGTCTTATATTTAACACTTGTCGCAATCTCTATCAATATTGACTTCCTGCATTGGATCCAACCATCTAAATAGTCGTAATTGGACTCTGCTTAGGACTCCAAACTTTTTTTGGGATCCTTTACAACCATTCCA
>VDFB02382881.1:46676-57903 GCA_007258455.2 Sequoia sempervirens
CTAGGATGACCTAGATAATAATATATAATCCTTAGGCTAAACTAAATAACTAAATAACAATATAATAATGATAATATGACTTAATTAAGAGTTAAGGTAGCCTCAACCAACAACTCATAACACTATACACACTATAGGGTTAGGAGCATCAAAAGACGCAAGAGGGGTACTCCCCTTTGCCAAACAACTCTTCACAAACACAAAAACATAGGCAATACTTTTCCCAAAGAAAATAATAGCAAAAAACCAATACTCCTTTATTCAAATTCACTATTTCTAACCTCGGATTATAAATTTATACAATTATCCAGTCAAGCAATTATTTTCATTGACAATTACATTGTCAATTTCAACCAATTCCAGATTTCCAAATTCCAACATCGCATCAACAAAAAATATTTCTCTTAATTAAATTCAAATATTCATTGAATCCCATAACAAAATCTCAAAATTACATCCAAACTTCTTCGACTATTCTCAAGCAAATACTTAGATATTTAATTTCAGGAATTACATGAAAAATTGTCTATTTGATGCCTTGTTAACATATTTTAAACTTTCACAACTAGACTTTCCTTCCATCTATTATCTCGACTTCATGCTTTTTAATGGTGATCCCTTTACTCTTCCTTTGTATCAACCTTCTCTCTTCTTTAACCAGCTGCACATCCTTCCTTGAGTTCCAATTTGCATTAATTTTTTTGTATTAAAGTGCCTCTTCCTTGTCTCTTACTCTCGTGCAACCTCTATATCTTCTCATTTTCTTTTAACTTTCATTTTCTTTGAGAACTTTCAACATTTATTATGTCCAACATTCTCTTCTAATGTAGCCCCTACACGCGCCCCTATTACTCTCAATTTGTTGAATTTAAAATTTAAATTGATCTTTGACATGAGGAACCCACATAATCCTCCATTTTCTTTTTCTTGTTTTTAAATTCTAAAAATACCTCTCCATGGGTGTGGCCTGTTGGTCTTCCCCTATAATTTTCCTTTCAAAACGGTGCCTTTTTAATTTCTCCATGCCCCTATATTTTATTTGTGCCCCTTCACGTTTCTCATTTTTCCCACACTTATTTGGCATTTGGATTTTTCAATTTTAAACATTCAAAATGTCATTTTAAATCCTTCTCATCTTCTTCTTTGCGCAAAATCTTCCTATTCTTTCCAGCATAAGTTATAAGCTTTTCTCATTGTTTTTAATTTATATGATTCTATTTAATTTCCTACCTTCACAATGAGAGAAAATATAAATAATATTTCTTGATTAATTCCCATTTAAATTCACATAAACCAATTTGGAGAAGAATTACATTTTGCCAATGTGACATAATTACACTGGAAAACAACTTTTTGCATATCTTCTTTTCAGAAGCTCCTTGTAGAGTCTAAGCTAATGTATTGTAAACTTGGTAGAACCTACACAATTCAGAGGTTTAACTAATTGAACAATCCACTCAACATCGCTCAAGAATACATTAAATTATCAACCCAAGGTTTGTAAGCTTGTGATGGTGTAGCATTATATATGCCTTCAAGGACTCAAAACCACTTAAGCTACCCTACTCAAGCTATTCTACTAGTTGGAAACTCACAAAATTACAAAACAGTAAAAGACATAACCATAACTAGTGGCTACAAGTACCTATAGCTTAAACTGTAACTGAACTGTTACTAATGAAATGATACTGTAATAACTTAAAACTGATACAAACTAATGACTCAACTAAATTAACCTTCAGAGTACTACTAGTTAACCATTGCATGCATATTCACAATCATTCATTGATAATAAGCAAGATATGAAATTCTTGTTAACTTGCATATGATTCATGAAGTAGTGATAAACTAATAACAACTATTAAACATAAATGAATAATTGAAAAGAACTGAGGAACAATACCTTGAGTGGCTTGCTCAAGTAGTTGTTCTCACTTTAACTAGGCCCAAATCTAGCTAACAAATTCTACGCATCACATGAAATTAACTCCATTCATTGCATATCATGAAAGATTATAAAAGATCTTTTCATAGATTTTACTCAATCATTCTGAATATTCTTCATGTCTTGAAACTAAAAGTAACTGATAACATAAAACTTAAAACCAACTAACTCCCTATGGATTCAGTCAACAACTATATACATGCTTGAGAGAATCTTATTTAAAGCAACAACTTAACTGAAATTATTAACTCCACTCCCATATATTTAGAGAGTAGAGTTAAGACTGATTTATTCAACCTATAACTAAAAAGGAAAAGGAATCCTAATAGGACTAAAACTTTGTCAAAATAGAATTGCATGTAAACATACAACCATTTGTCAAAATCCAATAAGTGAAGGAGACCTCTTCTTTAGCATTTATTAACTGGTTATAATAACGCAGGTTCAACCTTCATCAAGTTCCTTTAATTAACAATCATCACGTTCAATCTAATATGGAACTCCCCTATTTTGTCGTCCCAAACTCTTTTTGTTGCGGGTTCATCCTACAACTGTTGTGTGCCATGGTTCCTCTTTAGCTGCAAACAAGTTAATTTTGCAAAGCATGTACACAAGGATAACTATCATAATAAAAACATAGCATTCCATCAACATTCCATACATATCTTCATATAAATCATACAATACTAGTATATTATAACCATAATTCCATCATTATATTTTAGGTTCAAGTTTGCATAATAGATATGAAAGGATAGTATAATGTAGGTGCATTGTTTGGAAAGTTTATCTAAAAGTGTCTCAAAATATGTATAAAAACAACAAAAAATGAGCTATTATTTGGACCTATCACTCGTCTTTGCATGAAATCTTGTCAAGCTGTGTAAAATAACATTCCTAAGCTTTCCACCAAGCCATTTTCTCCCAACACTAATAAAACTCCAGAAATTAATTTTCTTGAAAATCACCGATTGAGAATAGAAAAAATTAAATTCTCCCAAACCATGTAAGATATGATTGCAAAATCTTCACCCTTAAATCTTGGATGCTTTTAAAAATCTTCCTATGCAAGGATTAACCATGAAAGCTCACCGATTTCCTGGAACAATGATTTTTTTTTGTGATGCTAATTGCGGCTATACCTGGATGCTCTTGCATCAAACATGTCGAGTAGGAAGTTTGTGAGCATAGGCTCACAAAATGGAGTTGAGTAGTAAAACTACTCTTTCAAGTTGCAAGCAACTTGCAACATACTCCAATGCTAAAATAGTACCTTGCAAATTTTTCTTTTTCTTTTCCAGCACTTTGTCAGAATGCTTGCCATGTTCCTCCGCCAAATCTACTCTTCGTTGTTATCTCCCTATATGGAACTTCTCCCATGCCATCCTCTTCTCAACATTCCTCTCATGCTCTCTCTTGTGGGACTCAACCCACCATAAACCGTCCACCTCCACCTAATGCTTCCTTCCTTATCTCTACTTGTGGGATCTTTCCCACCACAATCTGACCACCTCCACCAAACTCCACTTTCATCTTCCACCTTTGTGGGAATTAAACCACTATAATACATCCTCCTCCAAGAACATCTTGACCAATGTTCATTCACTACACTCATGCCTGTAGTGACAACAAAATCACGGAAGTTAAATATTTCCATTACTCCATTTTCTACACCTATGTTCTCTTCTTCAATCTTTCTTCTTTCCATACCAACATGATGGATTTTCTCGAGCTTCACCTCAACTCTCAAAACCTCCATAATTTCTACTTCCTTAAACTCAAATGAATACAAATTAAAAAATTATTCACAATTACAACAATCAAACTTTACCTCTGCTGCAACTTGTCTCTCTTCTACAAGACTTATAACTTCATTTCGTTCCTCATACATTGCTGCAACTTTTGAGTTGCTCTCTTTTTCCATGCCTCCAACTGTTAGAGTAATAAGTTGTTTTACTTAATTAATTTAATCATATTGGTTAATTAATTAAGTCACTTATCACTTTAGTTACTTAAGCTAAACTTAGGCACATTAATAATTAATTATTTATTAATTATTAAGTGTGCACACTAGGGTTTCCCTTTTAGGGTTTCTTGATCTCCTTTCATAAGGATTGATCTCATTGTAATTATTAATAGGAGAATATCTGTAGCTTTCATCTTCTTGGCAGTTTTCTCTCTTCTATAGCTTTTTCTTGTTGAAGTTAATTGCATACATTTGTTTGCACATCTCTTGTGTGGAAGGTGTTTTGTTTGTTGTTTGATCCTGTGGCTCATGGTTTTGTGCTTGTTTCACAATTCTAACATGGTATCAGAGCGTGGATTCAGCGAACCCCTTCTCAATTTATGAGGTTTTCTTTTTCAACAAGGGTTGCAAGCTTCAAATCTGAATCCCCTTTGCTTTCTTTGCAAATTTAGGAGGAAGTTTTTAGAAGATTTTTGACGTGAATCAGACCTCTCCATTGAATCCAGAGTTGCCGAAATAGTCAAGATCGACCTTTGTTTTGTCAAATTTGGCTTCCGTTTGTCAGATCTGTGAGGGTTTGAAGAAAGGTTTTTTTTGCCAAATCCAGGAGGTGTTCAAATTTTCAGAGCATTTTCAGCCCAAAACGGACCTCGCTGTTGGATTCGCAGCGCCCAAAAACCCCCACTTTCATATAAAGCAAGTCTAGTTTGGCCACAGTCGACTAAAAAGGCAAAAAAACATTTGCCCCAGAGCCGTACGGCCCCAAGGAATGCAGATCGAGGCAGAATTTAAAAAAAAAAATCAAATTTTTATTGATTTTTGAAAGTTTTTAACAAATTTTTTTGCACGGCCAGTGTTATTTTTGGGTGCCGCCCGCCGGCCACCAGGCATCTGCTCAAGCCAGCGGAACCGCCCAGCGGTCGCTGGAGGGTCGCTTGGCCAGCGGCGCCGCCGACCCACAAGCCGGCCACTGGCCCACCGCTGGCCCTCTGCCACGATCGCCGCCTCTGCTCCGCCACTCGCCGGCTCGCCGCTAGTGATCCGCCGCCGCACCACCCTCGCCAGCCCCCTATTCGATCATGTGACTAGCGGCCGAAGGTCTTAGCCCCCGAGGGCTGTGAAAAATTATTTTTTTGCCTTTCAACCTACCTTCACAAAATCGGGCATTAAATGCTCATTTTTTCTCCGATCTTCGAACAAAAATAGGCGTCGGAAAGCTGGTTCCGAGCTCGATCTAATTGATGAAGGTCATTTTTTCTGATTTTGCCGTTTTGTAGTCTATTTTGCTAGTCAAAGTCAGAACTTGTGTTTTTCACTCCCGGGGGTGTATCTTTTGCGTCTGAACTCCGTTTTGCGCAAACGAATAGGCGTCAGAAAGGTGTTTTTGTGCTCTTTCCAGATCTATCATTTATTTTTCCAGAATCTTCCCCAGGTACTTATTATTCAATTTTTTGTGTTTTCACACATCTGTCAATTACTTGGATTTTTTAGCACCTGGAAATGATTTGTTTGCGTGGGATGGGTCATATTAATTTGATCTACATGTTGTAAGGTCAATTTTCTTAGATTTTTGTAATTTGAAGAGTTATCATGGGTTTTTCTACTCACCCTTTAGTTGTTTTTTTGGAATGGGGTAATTATGAGTTATGGGCAAAGGGCATACTTACACACTATAGGTGGCTTAATATTTTACCTTATTTGTATGATCTCATACCTGAACCAACAACTTCAAAGGGAAAATTAACTTGGGATATCATTAGAAATCACATAGTAGGACTTATACGGTCTAGTGTTGATGCTGACACTGTGTGGGCTATATCGGGCATTGATTGTCCTCACTCACTTTGGACACGTCTTTGGGAGATCTATGGAGACCCCAGTCTTTCTCCATTCCCAGAGGATCCTGCTTCAGATTGTCTTGTACCCATTGGTTGGAGAGAGAACACACCTTTTGATCATGATACTTTAGAGGAGCTTCAGTATTTAGACACCCTTACATATTCTGATGAATCAGAGGATTGTCTCACAGTTCCTACTCTTCAGACTGAGATTATACATGCATTAACATCTCCTGTTGTTCCTGATCAGTTTGACATTTCCACATCTTTGGCTCCTATTGATTTAGTTAAGCAGGACATCATCCATCTTCCAGAGATAGCACCATGGGATTCTTTTTCTACAGACATTTCATTCTTGTTTGGTGAGTCTCACATTGCAGATTTGGAGGATTACTTTGAGGATTTTCAACTCCTCTTTGTTGACAGCATATTCCTGATGTTAGCCCACCATCATCCGTGCATTCAGAGGTTGTTGTTCAGGAGTCTTCAGTTCAGTTTGGATTTGACATTTTTTATTTTAGTTTAGACAGAGAGATTCTTCAGCATCCTATCATGGCACACATCTTGAGACATCTTGGTTCTTCTCTTTTCACAGGGTTTCTTCGACATTGTCCTTTGGATCTGTTTCTTCCCAAGGGGAGGAATATTATTTGCCGCTTCAGGATATCTTTCTGGATTCTACATCAAGCATCTACCATTGTGATAGGAGTTTCTTCGTTGTGGGGGGCCTTCTAGTCTCTTTCTATTTCTCTTATGGAGACCATTGTATATGTACTTATATGATAGAAACTGACTATGGGGGGTATCATGTTATCCACCTCCTATCCTTCTTTTCTTAGTGCATTGCATGCTTTCATCTCTTTTTGGAGTAGAGTTTTTCCCATGAGGTTTTCTCTATTTCTCCACTTTATAGAGATTTGGTTGTAATTGGGTACCTGATTAGGCCTTGTTGCCGGGACCCAAGTTTACTTTCTTGCATTGTAGTTACCTTTGCTTTCTTGCACATGTTTGTAGCTACACTTTTGCTCATCTTAAGGGGGGGTGTTAGAGTAAAGGTTTTCACTTAATTATATTAATTAAGTCACCTTTATTCTACTCTTAAGATTTCACTTTAGTTTGTATATTGTGACATTTAATAATTATATTAATTGTTAAATGTCCTCCTATTAGGGTTTCTTTAGGGTTGCACAATCTCCTTTTATAAGGATTGATCATTGTATTTTACAGTTTACTCTCTGTTAATACATTTTTCATATTTCAGAGTTTCAAAACCCTCTCTTGCTTTTTTCTCCATTCTCTTCCATGTGACAGGTATCTCTTGCATTCAGGTGTTCTTGGGCTTTGAAGTTGGATCTGACAACTTCTACATGGTATCAGAGCGGATCTGCTGCAACCTGTTCTTGTTTTGAAGATTTTGGAGCTACGAGGGTTTGATCAGGCTTTCATAGTTTTTTAGGTTGTTTTCTTGTGGATCTAGGCTTACTTCATTTTTTGGGTTCATTTTGGGCCCAAACAGACCTCGCCATTGCGTCCACAGCAACCAAAAACCCTAAAATCGACTGTGAAATTGTCAAAATCCGAACAGTTGATTTCTGAGGCAAAAATTTTAGGCCCGTACCGCCCTGTTCGCCATCTGCACGCGGATCGAGGTAAAAATATTCGTCAAAAAAAAAGATTTTTTTTCCCTGCGTTTCATTTCAAAAAAATCATATTAAAAATTTTGAAAAGCCCTTTTTTAAATGGCACGCAGAGGTTTTTTTATTAAAAAGTTTGCATTAAATTTTTTTGGGTACTGTACCCGAGGGTACCTGCCACCCTGCGGTGGTAGGCCCTTGGGCCCAGCACCTTCGCCCCCTGTACTTGCCACCGACGGTGGCTATTAAGACCGCCGGCGGTGACTTAAAGCCACTGGTGGTGGTTTTAATACCACCGGCGGGCGTCAGTGGCAGGGGTGTGGGCTCCGCCCACCCCTCTCCATTTTTTTTAAATTTTTTTTTAATAAAAAAATTATTGTACATTTTTTTTATTGTTTTAAAAAAAATAATAATCTTTTGTAATAAGTTTTTTTGCTATTTTTTCTTTAAAAATAAAACATGCAATTTATTTTGCTTTTTCATGCAAAATAATGCACTGTTATTGGAAAAAAAATTCTAGCATCACTAAAATTGGCGGACCTCCAAATCTGGAGGTGTTTTTCCTAAATTTGGCAGAGATCACCTTTTGCCCACTCAGCCCCTCTCCGTTGGGTTTTTCAAATTTGCACCCAATATTCCAGAGGCCATATCTTGGCCATACGGTGGGTTTTTTTAGTGCAATTTTTTTTGAAATGGGGTGGAATTTCGTGCTCTTCGCAATGGTGCAGGCATTTTACAGTTTTTACTTATGGTTTTTTCCAGAATTCTATTTTATCAGTGTTGTAGCTATTCAGTTCTCGTTTTGGAGACTTTGACGGGCCATATCTTCTGCATCCGGACACATTTTTGGGTGCCGTTTTTTTGAGACTGCATTTTTTTTGTGTACTTCATCATGGTGCTACCAGTTTCCTCTTTTTCTATAAGAGAATTGTATTTTCAGCATGTTGTCCTATTTGGACATTGTAGACATTATGGGCTCACATTGCATGTATTTCTCTTTTGTAAACGCACTGAGATAAAGTGCCTCAACATTGTATGTGTAGTATTGGGTTTCTTGCACATCACTTTGTGCCATATTTTGTACTCGCACTGTATTATAAAGTGCCATAGGGGGTTGTGTAGTGCCTTTGTTTTGCCATCACACCTTTGTCCGGTGAGTGTCCCTCCATGACAATAGTGGATCCATATGATTCCAGCCTCATGTATGTGTGCTTTATTTTGCACACCACTTTTTTCAGTTGCAGGTGCTTTCTTGTGCACTTTCAGATGCTCTTGGTTCCTCTTCATGCACTACTTTTTGGCATTCAGTTTCAGTGTACCTGTCATGCCTCTCCCTTTTCCGCATTATGGGGGGTTTCTACTATTGGTGCTAATGCTTCCTTGGTA
Source organism: Sequoia sempervirens (assembly GCA_007258455.2). Classification (NCBI taxonomy): domain Eukaryota; kingdom Viridiplantae; phylum Streptophyta; class Pinopsida; order Cupressales; family Cupressaceae; genus Sequoia; species Sequoia sempervirens. The sequence continues at coordinate 55,446 of VDFB02382881.1, forward strand.
TCGCATTGGAAGGAATCTTCCATTCTCAGTTGATCAGTGTTCTTCAGACTATTGGTACTTGTGCCATTTGTATCTTCGTTCCAAGTGTTTGCCTTTGTTTGCCATCTAATTCAAGTAGTGTCGTTGGGGACACTCATGCAAATTGTTGTCTTCTTGATCCTGATCATCCTATCTTCAGAGGAGGTTCTTCGGCACCGTAGCAGTCATCTTTTGATAGAGTTTGCAACTTCTTCATGCTTTTGTGATGTTCTACATGTTCTTCTTTTTCAGGACATTTCCTTGATTTGGACGCTTTTCAGTCCTTCAATCGCCTTTGATCTCTTCTTGGAGTAGAGTTTTTCCCACGAGGTTTTCTCTATTTCTCCACTTTATAGAGATCTTTTGTTTGTACACGGGTACCTTACTTGGCCTTGTTTTCAGGACCCATTGTTCTTTGCTTTCATGCACATCTTTTTCTTAGTGTTTTAGCTACTTCCCTAAGTTCATCATAAGGGGGTGTTATAGAGTAATAAGTTGTTTTTAATTAATTTAATCATATTGGTTAATTAATTAAGTCACTTATCACTTTAGTTACTTAAGCTAAACTTAGGCACATTAATAATTAATTATTTATTAATTATTAAGTGTGCACACTAGGGTTTCCCTTTTAGGGTTTCTTGATCTCCTTTCATAAGGATTGATCTCATTGTAATTATTAATGGGAGAATATCTGTAGCTTTCATCTTCTTGAAAGTTTTCTCTCTTCTGTAGCTTTTTCTTGTTGAAGTTAATTGCATACATTTGTTTGCACATCTCTTGCGTGGAAGGTGTTTTGTTTGTTGTTTGATCCTGTGGCTCGTGGTTTTGTGCTTGTTTCACAATTCTAACACCAACAAGGCATGCTCCTTCCACTTCACTCTTCTCTTCCCCATCCTTTTGCACAAGGATTTCTTCAAGCCTCCCTGCTGCTACGCTTTCTCCATCACCATCCACCTTCATCAACATGTCCTCCAAGGGACAAATTATTTCTGCTCTTGAACTACTTCAATCATAGCCATAGCTTCTTTCTTACCTACAAATAAATCATAAAAAGAATTATGAAAATCACCTACCCACAAGGGTCCTTCTTGTGCCACCAATTTTTTCTTCACCATCCAAATAACTTTGGATTCTTCTCATCTCTTCTCTCAACAACGTTTCATCCTTGTTCTCCTTACCATCAAACTTGGGACCATTTGTGTTCACTATTTCACTTTAATTCATCTTCTCATCTTCATGTTCTTCTATAGGGGTTGCTCTTACTTCTTCCTTCACTGTGATGCTTGTCTTCTCACTTTCAATTGTTGCAATCTATTCCAACCTTTCATTCTCCACCACCAAAATCTGCAACAAGTCATCTTCTTCCTCATCTTTCACTACAACCTCTTCGTATTCCATCACTACATCTTTATTTTTCTTCTCTTCAACTACCTCTACTACAGGCTCTTCATTGTTCACTCCATTCTCATATTCTTTTCTCATGTCTTTTTATTCATTTAGCCATGCCTCCAATTTTTCCATCTTATATAATCGCTTGTTTATATTTTCAATCATCCTCCATGTATTGTCTTCTTCATAGCATCTCCATGCTTTCCAAATCACGCCCCTCTTCCTTATGACTAGACCCATCTTGTTTGTTGCATAATCTCACCTCAATGTGCAATTTTCCATCACACTCAATTTGCAAAAGAAATTCTTTTGTGACTTCAAGCTCTCTTGTTGCTCAAAACTCCTCTTACCTGCAACAACCCTCATGATCTTCTTCTCTACCACCTTCTCACTTACTTTTTGGTGTGAATTGTCTCACGGTTGGTGATCTATTCACACTTTCACCCACAAGTCCTAGTGGATTCTCTTCACTCTCAAGATCTCCTACTTTGAAACCAATTGATGCAAGAGGGGTACTCCCCTCTACCAAAAATGTCTTCACAAACACAAAAACATAGACAATACTCTGCCCAAAGAAAATAATAGTAGCAAACCAATACTCCTTTATTCAAATTCACTATTCTAACCTCATATTATAAATTTATACAATTATCTAGCCAAGATTTTTTTTTCATTAACAATTACATTGTCAATTTCAACCAATTATAGATTTCCACACTCCAAGATTGCATCAACAAAAAATATTTCTCTTGATTAAATTCAACTCTTCATTTAATCCCATAACAAAATCTCAAAATTACATTCAAACTTCTTCAACTATTCTCAAGAAAATACTCAAATATTTAATTTCAAGAATTACATGAGAAATTGTCTATTTGATGCTTTGTTCATGGATTTTAAACTTTCACAAACTAGACTTTCCTTCCATCTATCATCTCGACTTTGTGATTTTCAATAACAATCCCTTTACTCTTCCTTTGTATCGACCTTCTCTTTTCTTTAACTAGCTGCACCTCCTTCCTTGAATTCCAATCTGCATTATTTTTTTTGT
>VDFB02382882.1:0-28590 GCA_007258455.2 Sequoia sempervirens
AACTCTCTCTCTCTACCTCTCTCTACCACTTCCTCTCTGAGGTCTCTCTCTCACTCACTCAATCTCAAGTCTCTCCCTCCGACCCCTTCTCCCTCTCTTAGGTCTTTCTCTCACTCACTCACTCCCTCTATCTCTCTCCCCTCCACCCTTAACCCTAAACCCGTAAACCATCTACCCTCTACCCTTAACCCTCCCTCCCTCTATATCTCTCCCACTCCCTCCCTCTCTCTCTCTCTCCATTAACTTCAATATCCACCCTCTCCCTCTCTTAGGTCTCTCTCACTCCTCCTCCTCTATCTCTCCCTTCAACCTAGGCCCTAAACCCTGGCCATTAACCCTTAAACCCTCTACCCTCTACCCTTAACCCTCCCTTCCTTTATCTCTCTCCCACTCCCTCCCTCTCTCTCTCTCTCAAGTCTCTCCCTCCAACCCCCTCAACCATAAACCCTTAAACCTTCTATCCTCTACCCTCAACACTCTTCCCCTCTCCCTTCCCCCTCATATTTCTCTCTCTCTCTCTCTCTACCTCTCTCCTTCCCCTCTTCCCCTCTCCCTTCCCCCTCCTAATTATTTCTCTCTCTATATATATATATATATATATATCTCCCTTTCCCTCCTCTCTCTCTCCTCTCTCTCTCTTATTTTCCTCTCCCTTTCCCTCTATCTCTATCTCCCTTCCCCCTCCTAATTCTCTCTCTCTCTCTCCCTCTCTTTGTCTCTCGCTCTCGCTCTCCCTTTCCCTCTGTCTCTCTCTCTTTCTATATCCCTCTCTCTCTCTCTTGCTCACCCTCCACCTCCTAATTACTCTTGGGTATATGTGTGCAAAAATCAGATATCCGATTTATAGCACCAAAATATTACATTTTAAAATGTTTTTCAAATTGGATATTAGACACGAATTGGATATCCAAAACAAATCAGATATCTGATTTGTAGTACTTTTGCTTGGGCATTGCTATGGAGAAATGTACTGATACCCAACCCAAAAAAAAAGTCAACTCAGGATTTTTGCGTTTTTTGACGAGTTCAAAACGCTACTTTTTTCATGTTGCCACTTTTTGGCCCATTATGATCCTGCACATACCAAGGTCTAAATCAGGTAGTTGTTATTGCTAAGGTGGATCACTCCTTTCTTCGAAGGCCATACACTTATGATTGGGTCAAGTGTTCTTTTCCTTAGAAAATTCCTATTGCCTTTTTGATAGTTTAATTATGATTTGATTAGATGGGTTATGAAGCACTTATTTCAAACAAATATCTTTATGAAAGAAGTATATTGCCATGAAATTAAATATGATTTATATTCCAATGTAAAAACTACAAAGAATGGAAACAATTCTTTCAACACATAAACTATTATGTAGTAGTCAATTAAAATGAAAAAGCTTACTCTATATTAGTTAGGATACACAACTAAGAAAATGATCTAAAGTTACTTATTTTTCCTAGAGGAACTAAGTATATAGTATACAAAGAAAACCAACAAACCCATAACTACCCCTATTTTGAAGGAGTTTAGTTTTCTCCCCAACCTGATCTCATTAATATTGTCTAATTATTTTAAAGAGATGAAGGGTCATAACACAACTTTATTCAACCCAGTAAATAGCTTGGTTAATGAAACTTGGCAAGAGCAACAAATTTTTTTCTACATTTGGCATTTCATGTTGAATGAAGAGTGGTGACAATAATCTACTTATAGTTTAATAAAACACTATTTTTATAAGAAGGCTTGACATTAGAAAGATAAGGGTTACTTATAGTTTAATAAAACACTATTATAGTTTTACCAACATATACTATTGTATGCTTGCATGGCTTCTTAGTTAATATATGGGGAGATAGAGATAGATGGGGAGAGAAAAAGGGAGAGATAGAGATGTATGGGAAGAGAAAGATAGGATATACAGGAAGAGAAAGGAAGAGGTGGAGATAGATAGTCGATGGATAGGGATATGCAGGAGAGATGGTAGAGAGATAGAGAGGTGGAGATAGAGAGGGAGGAGAGAAAGGATATAGATAGAAAGAGATAGAGAGAGGAGAGAGGGAGATAAAAAAGAGAAACAGAGATAGGAGACATAGAGTAGGAGAGATTATGGAGAGATGGAGAATGAGAGAGAGCAGGAGAGGAGAGATATCTCAATAGATAGAGGGGAAGAGGGAGTGACATAGGATAGTGGAGATATAGAGATATAGAGAGCTTTTACATGGAGAGATATATCAATCACCCTCCTATATCTCTATCTATTCTTCCTTATCTCTTTATCTCTATCTCTATATCTCTTTGCTTCTATTTGTATGTTTTTCATTATCTCCCTCTCTCTCTATATTTTCTTCCTATATTTATCTTTGTCTCCTTAAGTGTGCAATGGGTACATTGAAGAGGTCTTAAAGGAGAACTATCATATCTTTAATCAAATGGCATTCTACCTTGAGCATAACTCCCCAAGGACACATGCCATCCTTGGATTGTTGACATGAAACAACCAATCAAAATTTAGTTTCTTTCTCTCATATTAATATATATTACTATTATATTAAATATATATTATATTAATTATATTTTGTATTATATAAAAATATACTTATTATTAATTATTAATTATAATACTTTTATACGTATTTAATAATTTTGTTAAAGAATATAATATATAATTATAATAAGTTGAATAATTATATTATTTATTGTGTAAAAATATAGCTAATATATACTTAACTATATTGTAGAATATTAAAACCTAGCTTAAATGGCCTAATTTTTTTTAATTAACATAATCAGAAACCTAATGAAACCAAAGTTGTAGCTCATCAAATTGGAGAAGTGGAAAGGTCAATACCAAAGACTGCAGGAAGAGTTTGGAGTAGTGAAAACAAGGTCAATGCCACCAGGGAGAGTTTGGAGTAGTGAAACAAGGTCAATGCCAGCCGAGAAGAGAGTTTGAGTTAAAAGGCCACACAGCCCGGCTAAAGAGTTTGAGGAGGAAATAAGGCCAAGACAATGAGGAAGAGCTTTGGAGGAGGAAAGGTCACACCAATGAGGAAGAGTTTGAGTTAAAACAAGGTCAATACCAAATTTAATTTAAGAGTTTGGGAGTAGTGAAAACAAGGTCGATCACAGGAAGAGTTCGAGGAGGAAAACAAGGTCAATACCAAATACTGAGACGAAAAGGTTGAGGGAACCTAAGGAAAATAAATGACCAAGGGCAATGAGTACTATAAGTTTGGCACCCCCATTTCTTTAACCTTCTTCAATTTTATGCCTAGTTTCCAAAGATCTTGTACATTGGCACCCCCATTCTCGTGAAATGGTATAAGATAAGACCAAAAAAAAAATAGCTTAGTCTTTCACATTTTTATCGACCAGCCTCAGGTCTTGGAAAAACTCCCATAATCTACCCACATCTTGGTTGAGGTCTAATATTTCATCACACATAGCCTTCATCGCATGAGTTTGAAGCAATTGTAGACTTAGCCCAAGTATATGCTAGGCTAAGAAAGATCTAATGAATGGTAGAGGCATACAATTTTCTTAATACCTCCACCACAAACATATGCAAGGTGTTGGTTGTTTTATGGTAGGCAAAGTGATCTTCTAATCTACCTATGGAATTTCCAATTCCAATAAAGGGCAACTCGAAGGACCTCGACCAACTGACGAGGATTTGAAAGACCTCCTACACTTTGGGCTCTACAAGACCCGAGAGGGTGATCCCTTAATGCATTTACAACCTCTGCACCATCATCATAAACAACATTAACAACAACAAATAATCTCATTTAATAGCTCAACATAATAGGAAAATACCGAATAGAATTGGTTCTTTATCAATAATATCAACTATTTGGAGCATGAGATAACTACAACAACATTTCATAGTATAAGATAGTCATTGATTTGCAATTTGTAGTAAGCTCTAGGTAAAGGAAAACAAATACTAAACCATACGAATAAGTGCAACTTAGATAATTGCCATATATCCATTGGAGGAGTCAAATTTATAAGCATCTAAGGGTTTATGACAGATTTAACACATAACATATAAGATCCTTGATAACATTGCTTTACAATATCATCAATATGTATTCTAACCCAATACTACTTATCAAATCCTTATACAAAACATATCCACCTACAATCCCATTCAAGTATTTTAATTAATTCTTTGAATTAAAGCTAAAACAAGAATCATACACACCACAACAGTGAGATGAATGAAACAACACTTGATCATTTTATTCAAAATTCAGATATGCTTGTACAATGGAGAGACATGAGTTCAAATTAATCATATCAATTCAAATCCCAGTATTGTCATCAAACATCAAATCCCCATGAATTCAAAACTTACTACTGAATGACTCAAAACCTAAATTGCATTTTCCCTAAAACCATCAAACTTTACAATTTTCTCTGCAACTTCATCTAGACTCAACCAAAAATATCTAACTGGCTAACCCGTACTTCTGGCCTTGAAATCCTTCTTATAGAAAAAGAAGGAGCAAACAAGCATCAGGCCAGAAAGCACACGTGTCACTAGCCAATTGGACCGCCTTGTGATATTCCAAAAATTTGTTACAACAACAATCTCCCTAGAGAATCTTCTTGTTCATCGTGCCCGCTGAGAATGGTTGATGCAGCAACAAAAAAATTCAAGAATTTCACGCCTATACTATCACCAACAAACAAAACTGGAATCTGTTGTAACTGGAACAACTGATTTTTCAACCATTAGCAGCCTACTCCTTTTCACTCTTCCTTAGTTAAATATACATTTACCCATTTCTAGTACTCTTCATTAGTTGGCCAATCAAAATTGATCACCTCATTCACCTTGAAACTATACTACCACCTGATTCGCTTCTCTTTCAAAAGAATCCAAGAATGAGCTGGTGCTAATGATTTTGTCCATACAACTCACCAACAAATCATAATCCGAGTTACCCTGTTTTTGAGGGTTTTGTAGTCCAAACATGATATAAATGGGCTCTTACACTTTTTGTGATTACTACAGCTTGTGTAAGAGGCCCCATGGATACTGTTGTAATTGTAGGATGCATGAATAGGGTGTAGGATGAGAAATAAATAAGGCATAGCTGTTGTCCTCAATAGATTTGTGAAGAAAAGCATGTGAAATGAGAGATTCAAGCCTAGGTTTCAACAAAACATGTATGGGAGATCTGATTTTATGAATTTTTATCCATGTGCGTCTAATGGGTTGTTTCTGAACACTGAATATAAATGATATATTATTAGACACACACACACACACATATATATATATGTATGTATGTATGTATGTATGTATGCATGTATGTATGTATATGTATTTTAAAATGTAAATGTAAATGCAATTACTGGATGCTCTCCTAGAACAATAAATGCAACATATCATTAAAGAAATCTATATCTATGTATATAAATGTGTATTTCTAAATGCAAGTGTAAATGCAAAGAGCATATGGTTTTGTAGTGTTATAGATACAACATATCCATAAATTAATGTAATTGAAATTCTAAAGTCTTCAACACATATAATATGAAATCGATCAAAATATTAAACTACATGAGAAATAAATGAAAACAGTAAATGCATATGTATGTGTATTTGTAAATGTAAGTGTAAAATAAATAAGAATAATGAAAATTATAAAAGAATACAAGGAAAGGTCTCCTCACTTCTTGGTAGTGATAACCTCCTCCACACACAACCCTTAAAAATTATGAATAGAGGAATATAATATTTGAAGAACTCAAAGTTGTTTCTCTCCTACCTGATGTAATTAGTCATTTTATCCTTACAAACATTTATAGTGATTACTAGAGGCACATAGACCAATTCTTCATAATAGAAGAATTTGATCATACTTTTCCAATGATGGCATTATGAGAAAACCTTAGGTTAAATGAATAATTCCTTTGAAGCAGTTCTTTAAATCATGTCCAACCAGATAAGATAAAGACCACTACTATGTACCTAGGATACTCATGGAGAAAGGCTCTTGGCTCTTCTTATCAATCATCCGCCCTTTAAAACACATACCAAAAGTCTCCCTAGCAATTAGATGACAGTGAAGATTTAAGATGACTTAAAAAATTATTGCCAAAGCATAAACTTATGATGATTCTAATCTAGGCCTAGTACACACTCCCTCCCCATTAACCACTTAGAAATATGAAAATTAAATGTAAATTTGCTGCTATTTTTAGTCATGTAGGTGTCCAATAAACCACTTGGTGGTGTTTCCCTTCAAGTTTATTGACTTGAATGAAGAGAAAAAGTCCTTTGATTACAATTAGAGAATACATTTGAGGCCTTGGTTGTGTAACTGGTGGACCATAGTCACATTTAACACTTGTTACAAGGTTTGGGAGTTAAAACGTTAAGTAGATTTGATTTGTGATGGACACATTTGGACGGTAGTAACAATAGCTTGCAATCTATCAAGAATTGATTACCTTATAACCTGTGTAATTCTAGCGATGAAATGATAGATTAATCATAATGTCACCTTGGGATCACATCACCAGAAAGAACTTCATCCAACATCCTTATGGAGTGTAGGTACCAATTAAACAGGTATTTCTTCAGATCTCAATTTCTCGAAAGGCGAAATTCAGGAAGAGAAGAGGAAAGCAGACATGTAGTATGTCTAAAAGAGGGAGATCAATTAGAGTCAAAAGATTAGAAGAAAATTTTGTAAACACATGGAATTTTTTCTTGCTAAAGGGGGTTCATGTTCTTATGATGATGAGAGATAGGACGTCGAGGTGCCTTTGAGGTACAAATATCTACGGAAACAATGGGTACCCAAGGAACTTCCTCCAATAAACACTAATTTTTGTGTCAATGAGAGGATATATCGCATAGCACCATCGTCATTACATGGTTTGGGCCTATTTTGCATGGACGGCATAAAGGTCTATTACGAAAAAGTTACCGAATTGATGGAGTATGTCGGACCCTGTTATAGTTACAAAGATTGGATGCAACTAGTTCAATATACACGAAGTATGCGTAGGTATGCACTATCAGCAAATTATATACAACTAAAAGATAAGGATCAAAATAAAGGAGTGACTATGTACATTGACAGAAGGCCAAAAGCATCAGTGAATATTGCAGGGTTTATAAACAGTAGATGACCTGGGTCAACAAATAAGCAACCCAATTGTATATTCGAGGCGTGCGAGGGAAACCATGTATTCGTATGTGCGATAAAATCAATAACTGTAGGGGAAGAGTTGCTAATTGATTACAATTTGAATTGCTTAGTTACAAACACAATTACTATTGGGGTGGTACGTACTATGTACCATTTTACCCAACCTCCAATTAATGACTCCAATATACCATTTTATTCTTACGTTTTTTTTGGTAAGTCTATTGGTTTCATTTCGGTAATGTTTTTATATTTAATTTTTGTCATAGGGGGACATTGATTGTACGGAGAAGGCTCCGGCCCAGAGCACAGATCGTGATTTATCTTCAGGCACTTCTACCCGACAAGTTTACCTCATTGTAATTGTACAAATTAGATATGAGCAAAATGTTTTATTATTATGTTGTTTTGATAAGTTTATTGGGTTAATTTTGATAATGTTTTTAATATTCTTATTGTAGTCGACTGATCGGGGAAAGGCACCAGCAGTAGATGAGAGCATCCATAGGGAGGTGCAGTCAATATTATGTGATGATGGCATCGCTTATTCAACAAACCCTCTCGATATGATAAGGAAGACCCCAAAAAAATGCAATGAAGAAATCCTTAAGTTGTTATTCATAGTTCCTCAAATAGATGAGATAAGAGAGAGGGTTAAAATATTGACTAAGAGATCACAAAAATTGCAACTAAGATGTCATGAGGTCTTTAATTATAACATAAGTTCATTCATGGTTTTATATTTTGTACTCTTTTATGTCATGAACTAAAATATGTGTTGTTTTTATAGGAATTTTTGCGTCCTCATGATGCTCCTGGCCATGATCAGGGTACTGTAAGTGCTGCTCGAGGAGTAGGGGTTGGTACAAGTGTCCATCATGATCTTCGTATGCATACATCACATTTCTGACCCCATCATCCATGCCTATATTGTCGTCTGAAATTTTAGAAGCACATACCATGTAGGCATCCGTTAGTGCACCCTCTAGCAGCGAACACATGCCAGAACATGCGTCAGGACATGCACCTGGGGATGCAGAGGCCACTAGTACTAGTGATATTTTAGCAGCATTTCCTAGATCTTCCTGTATTACTAGTACGAGAACATTGTCGGTCACATTTGTGGTGAGCGAGGATTTCATTCCCATAAAGATAGAGAAGGTCCCAGGTACTTTAAAATGTTTTAATTATTATTATATATAATCCAATTGAAATTTACATATTGATCGCTCTTTTTAGACTATTGATCCCATGATCATTTTGCAGGAGATGATGTTTTTTATAAACATCTAAGTGATATTACATTGGAGCTCTTCGGGCCCACCATACGTACACGGTGGAATGCCCAAAATCAAGATTTAAAAGATGAGCTCATTAACTGTTTAGTTGTGCTCTTCGTGATAAAACATTCAACCGAACCAAGGTCCTTAAGAAAGCTAGTACCTATCTAAAGTATGTGAGGGACCAATATAGGTCACATTTAGAGAAGAAAAAAAGTACAGCGTCCCCCCATGATTCTCAAGAGGGAGTGGAAGGACCTGGTGTCGGATGGAAAGGAGAAGGCCGAAAAGAAAAAAGGAAAGACACCACCGGCCAAGGAAGGTATGTGATACTATCAACAATGTAATTATATACTGATTACTCTTTATTTTTACATAATCTAATGTATTTCAAACTTTTCATACGCTTCCTGACACATCAAAGGCAACAAAGGCAAGACTAGAAAAACACGGGCAACACAAACTTGGTTCTGGTGGTTATATGAAATTAGCCACACGAATTGTAAGTATCAATAAATGAAATATTGTATCCAAATAATAAATTGAAAACAATTTTGGTTTTATCACACCATAGAAGCAAAATTCATGATCTTATGCAAAAATGTAGGGCTCTGAATTCAATAGAGTTCCCACAGAAGATGACTTGAATATTTCCTTCCAGCAAGGCTATGGAGTTGTGGTTGAACACCTAAGATTATTGACTGGGCAAACACAATCTTCCATTGCATCCGGCACGCAGGTAAATAAACTCAATAAAGTTTATTTAAAATTGAATACTTGTGCAATCTATTCAATATTAATTTCCACCATAGAGTAATTACATGCCTATTTGTTTTAAACATTCAAGTAATGATAATACTGCACATGACATTGAAATGCAACCTGGTGAGGGTGGAGCACAACCTGCAGGTGAAGGTCATGGTGTGCATCCCGGTACTTTAGAGCATGTAGAGGGTGATCAACATGTTGAGCATGATTAGGCTAGAGAAGATCAAGAACATGATGTGGCCCCATCAGGTAAAGAGGACCACTCTAAAGTTCTTTTACACATATTCAATTGCAATTGGTGTATTAATTAATGTAACCTTTCGTGTTTCAAATTTAGAGCATGTAGAGCGTGATCAATGTGTTGAGCATGATTAGGCTAGAGAATATCAAGAACATGATGTGGCCCCATCAGGTAAAGAGGACCACTCTCATGTTCTCTTAAACATATTTAATTTCAATTGGTGTATTAATTAATGTAACCTTTCATGTTTCAACTTCTGATCAGGATTTAGAGGGTGTTCAACATGTTGAGCATGAGTCTATAACAAAGTTCAGGGAACATGATGTGGACTCCATCAGGTAAAGAGAACCACTCTAATGTTCTTTTAATTAATGAAATACTTGTAACAATAATAATAAAACATATCATTAACATTTCTTTGTTATTCATGTGCACTCCCCTTGCAAAATAAGGCCCACTTCATGAGCAGACAACTAGGTGTACATTAAGATCATGAGTAGAGGGAAGAACAACTAAAGGGGACATATGATTTAGAAAATGATACTCCACTTCATATTTTTTTAGCTTTAAAAAGAAAAAAGAAAAAAAAGTGATTGTAATCATATCATGACAACCATATTTTTGATAATATGTAAAAACTGAAAGAATGAATATTATATGTTAATGAATGAATGTGAATATGTTAATTAATGAATGTTATATGTTAATGAATGAATGTTATATGTTATTAATGGATGAATGAATGATTAATGTTATATGATTGGGTATGGGGAATTGAGAGTGATGTGAGGGGGGGGGAGGGTCCAAATGAGCTTCCACCATCATGTGGTTGGCCCTATTAAGTAGAGAATATTAAACTATTATTGAAACAAAGAGAAGCTCAATAAGGTAATGCAATTTTCAATATAAGAAATGCATCGTTTGAAGCATCAAACCAATATGCAAAGATGAAAGAAAGTGCTAAATTTTCACTATGGTGGCAGAAAAATGATTCTTTATACCCTAAATCCATGCTCTACATCATAATTTGAAGTTGTTTCCATTCCAATGTTCTGAGTTTAGTTTATTTGTATGGCTTTGTATGAATACTACATTGTGTTGTGTGTGGATTTGGTTTCAAAGATCTGTTTCTTCTATTTTTAGTGGTGACATAACTCTAAAATTTGACTTTTGTGCATAACAGTTAGTGGAAAAATTGACAGCTCTGAAGGGTTTAGAGGCTCAATTGAGATAGATACATGGATATTTGGATCTTGTTGTTGATGGGAGGCTTCCACTTAACCATGAAATTTTGTACCATCTGCAGGTATGCAAAAGTTTCTCTACTTACATTCATTCTTGATCATAAATGTTGTAAATGATATTAATGCTTCAAACTTAAGATTCGTTTCATTGTTATAATGATCAAAATGTTATAATTTTCTATAAATTAAAGCATTCTCTTACCCCTACCCTTTGCTCTCCCCTCCTTTTAAGAATTTTCTTTGTCATAAAAGATTCACATTTCTGTCTCATTTACACAAATTTATCTGAAGCGCTAGGAGTGAATAAAGATATGTAAAAGATAATGGATTATGTCTAAACAACAACTTTCCATCTTATAGCTAATTAAATCCTTAATATTTGAATAGTTTAGAGCTCGAATAATGCTTGTATATGCATGTGTAGCAATAAAGGAGCCTATGTGAAGATTGAAATTTAAAACATCACTTTGGTATTTTTCCTTAGGCAGTGAAATGATATTTTGAGTAATACAAACCTACACACACATTGATATTTTTTGGCATTGCATTGAGGAATTTTTTTTCTCTTATACCTACCCTCAACTAGACATGGAGGTATATAATATTAGTTTCTGGGTTTATTCTATAAGTAGTTAATTTCACAGAGGAAGACTAAAATCTTCTTAATGTCCTATGTCAGGTGTGAAAGCATATGAATCACTTGTTGAAGGCACCATTTTGTATTCATCCAAAACTGGGTTTGTTCTTTTTTTATGTTTCTTGCATGTGTTTTTTTTAGGCTCTAGAGATGTAGCTCGCTCTTTCCTTTGCACTTTTCATCTATTTTGATGATTACAGAGATTGTCCTCATAAATTTTCATGTAGATCTGTTTGTAACCTTATTTTCTACCAATCAATTTGCAAACCAGTCACATATTAAGGACCATTTCACTAACTTGTAGTCATCCATTACTTCATATGTTGCAGGTTGTGTCGGTGCCAATAAATCCTGATGATTGTGAAATTTAATCCTACAAGTGTACCCAATCTTTCTCAAGTAAAAGTCTTACCTTATTTTATAGTACTTTAAATGGTTAATTGAAGGTGCTTCTTTAGATCTGAGATAGTTGAACCCTAGATTAAAATATGGTATTAGATGGGTAGTATAATGATAAAACTAAGCTCCATTGAACACAAATTATGAACATAATTTACTGGACTATGAATAGTGTTACAATTATAATTATTTCTCCTTTACCTACCTCTGCATTAATGAAAAAGATAGCAGATATTGGAAGTTCATTACATGTCTCATGTATGTGTTAGTATTTTAATTTTGTTTAAGTTGTTCAAGAGCTTGATTAGGTCAAGAATATGTTCTACAAGCTTTGTTCTCTTAACACTACTCAACATTTTCCCTACACATTTTCTCTTCAATCCAGACGTTTCTTAACTCCTTCCCTTTTTAGCCCTTGGTTGTTCTCAAGTGTAATGCTTTTTCTATGCATCTTGTAGCATGTATGTATGATCAGTCATCTCTTATGAAGCATGGATAACCTTTCATGGAATTTTTGTTGTAATTAGACAATTGCCATTGTGAGAATAATCATTTAATTTGTATGGAAGTAAGTCTTTTTCATATTATTTGACTTGGTATTGTAAACTTGTCTTTGCAGGATTCTCTCGGGGGAAACAACAGAACTGTGATGATAGGTAGAGTTGTACAACACCATAAATCATTTTTCATTATCAATATATTGCTTATAGAATACTCTATGCAAGTAAAATAGAATGTGCAATGACAATTGGTCTCGAATTCAAATATGAATATAAGTACATTAAACACAAGAAGATGGTATCTATTCTATGATTTAAAGAACCCCAAAATAAGAAAATTAATAAGTTCCATTTGTTTACTTTCTCTTAGACACTTGTTTAATCAGCGAGATCCTCAGAATTTCTTGCTGATAACCATTAGTGTTCAAAACTCCTGAAGAGGTCAAATCGGTGTGACATTGGATTTATCTTGCCGACGGAAGTCATCGACAAGACATGGACTATTGGAGTGAGTTTTCTATCCTGTGCTGATGATTGATCTCTCACCGATGGGTTGGCTTCAGTGGTCATCGCCAAGAGTCTCCGCGATGGTACATTTCAACGAATATTTTTTTTAAAAAAAATTGCATTGTTTCGTTGCAATTTTGACGAAACCCACTAACGAATCACCGAAAAGGTCCAATGAAGGATTCGTCATAACTCCTTGCCCATTTCATTGCAATTTCGATGAAGGCCACCGACGAATCACATAAAAGGTCTGACGAAGTTGCTTAGTTGTGACGGAGGCTTCGATGTAACTCCTTTCCCATTTCGTCGCAATTTCGACGAAGGCCACCGACGAATCATAGAAAAGGTCCGACGAAGTTGCTTAGCTATGACGAAGACTTCGTCGTAACTCCTTTCCCATTTCGTCGAAATGGTGATGAACTTTTGGTGTTGTTTCGACGCTTCAAAAGAGCCATTGCAATTGCATTTTGGTTGTAATTCGTCGGTGGATACACAAAGTTTTCATTGATATTCCGACGAACATTCAAGTCATTTTATGATGCTGATGACCAACAAATCTGCACCATTATTTTGACATTTAATTCATCATCGAAATTTCAACAAAAAAATAGCGACGAATTTTTTTTCGTCAATTTGTCAATTTTTCGACAAATGTTTGTCGAACGACCGACGAACGTTCATCGAAAAATGGATTCAAATTCAGTAGTGTGATTGTATAATGAGAGAGACCCCTTGGTTATATAGCCAAGGTGAGATACAATATGTCATAGGATTATGACAAGTGTCTTAATCATATGACATGAGACAACTAATCATACTTACCTAGGTTCACATGTGTTACAAGTCAAAAGATAAGATAACAACTAATGACAACACCTTCTAGAAAGATTCCTTCCTATGACCTAAGTAAACTTAACATGTGTAAATAAGTCTCCTAGTAATGAATTAACTAGGTACAAGAATTTATTCACACCAATAGGGTCTAAGTCCCGATATGAACTTTCAGATATGGAAACATTCATCTCCCTGATACTAGGGCACATACTTCAATAGGTTGGTGAACTTTTCCCATTATTGAGTCACAATCATGCTCCCCTGAGTTAGGTTTTGAAATTCTGTCACCTTCTTGTTGAAAAAGAGTTGTGGCAACCATCTCTTCCTAAGAGATTGGAGGAAGAGTTCCCAAATAATCTCAACAGGATGAAGATTCCTTTCTAACTTTTCCTTGTCCCACCAAGTAGCGGCTTCACCAGAAATATGATACGTAGCCCATACCTCTTTAGTCTGATCGAATAGGTTATGGAGTCCAAATTATTTCTCCATATCAATGATCCATTCCTCAGTTCCTTCTCTCATAGCCTTACCCTAAAACTTAGGTGGTGCCACTCTTTTGAGATCTTTTCCAAAATCTGCCTCAATTCAACCTTGTGGGCCTTCTCCTGGACCACCGTTCCCCTGATTGACTTTTGCATTCCTATGAACCTGATCCTTGCATGCCACTTAGACCTCATGTTATATGTGATCCATACAAGCCTCTTTTTGGTTCAGAATCTCTAGAATATGTTCTAGCCTCTTGTTTGGTCGATTGTCTGACCCACTACCACCTGTCTCTTGCTTGGTGGTCACCATGCTAACTCACACTTGACCTGCATCATATTTCACGTATATCACATATTAACACTGGGTTCTATGAATAAACATTCTTATTCTACACCACATTACATACACATGCATATATCCCTTATTCATGGAAGACATACACATTCATGCACATTACAAATATTTTGGAGTTCTTCATTTGAACACACCAAAAATATCATCTTATTTTATTTATTTTAATTGTGGGTCAATAGACCCTTATTAACAAAGGCTTCTTGTTACATTATTTAGTTTTCTCGTTATCAGAAAGAGGACACTCCTCTGGGTCCTCATCAGAATTTACATCAAATTTCTCAGAGGAGGGTTGAGCACGCAGGCTCTCATTTTCCTCAATTAACAAGGGTGTGTTTGGTCCACACCCTAGAGGAAAATCTCTAATTATGGAAAGCTTCTTGATCTTAGGTGTTTAGTTCTCCTCAATCTTCTTGGCTCTCTCCAACTTAATTCATGTAAGGGCTTGAGCTAGAGTCTCATTGTTAGGAATCTCAGGTTGAACCTTAGTTGTAGCGTTTTCTTTCATTATGACTTTCTTGTTTGAGGTTCTAACAGTTTTCTCTTTCTTTCACCATTCATTAGACCTTCCCATACCTACATTCAATCTAGGTTTGGCCAATTCTCAGGACAACTAAATTTGGTCAAGGCTCAACTATTCCCTAGTCAAGGCTATGGTAGACTCAAAAGGCCTCAAGTTGAACCCTAACCTCTAATCCCAAATGTAATAACCCGTTCTAAATTATTACTTAATTATATTATTGCAAATGACATTATGAATATTTAATTTTAAAAAGACATAACTAAGTAGCTATTTTCAATCATAGAAACACATGTCTAATTAAAATGAGTCAAAGATTTATATATTCAATTTTAATTCCAATTACAATATCCAAGTTGACTTGGCTCAGAAGGCCACATAGTCAATAAAATGCATAAATTTTACATCAAGGTTACATCATAAACCAATGTAGTCTTAAAAAACATTCAAGGTTTCCTCATGACACTCACCTCCACTGGTGGACGAGAACATGGTTGAAGCACTTTACCGCCCAACCATGAAGCTTATGCTTCCTCAGAATTCTTCCAACTTGAAGAATACCCGACCCTACACGAAAATTTTAGCAAGAGAACTATCACTCAGGAGAAGATCTTGGTCGGATAACCAGTAAAAGTAAACTATCTGAGCATATACACACACCACATTAGAATGATTGAGTTGAGTTAGTTTGTGGGTAGAAGTTGGTAAGTCATCCTTAGCTTTTATGTCTGCATTTTGGGATATTGTTTACTATTGCATGCATTATTGGGTGATTTTTATCTATTTGATCTTTTGAGATCTTTCTTGTACTATTACGATTATATTGACAAGTGGGATGTACGTGGAAGTATGTGTATATATATGCACATACATGTCAATAGGATCTAATGACATGTATATGCACATGTATATATGTACCACACATAAACACTTATCAATATGATGGTAATCGTGAGTGGCTATATGTGAATCAGATGTGAACATATATATATGTATAGTATATACATGTATCTATATGTTTATGTATATTGATACATGCATACATTGACGAATGGACATGCTCATACAAATGCATCGATATAGATATACCTACACATATGTGTACATAGAGGCATATACATTTATACATATATATATGCATACATTCAATATACTGTGCATGAACTCTTATATATATATGTGTAATGGTTATATAAATATATATATATATATATAATAATATATATTTAACATAATATATATGTTATTAGAATTCGACTATCTCGTATTCAATTGAAGCTGATTTATAAAGGCTATTATAGTCGATAGAGACTATGATAATGGAGGTTGATAATAGTCATTATTGACTATGTTTAATGAAGCCGATTAAATAGCTTATGACTGTTTGAGAAAACCGATTATCATTCAAAAAACACACGATTTATGACATTGTATTGATTTCTATGTTAAGCTTGACTTGGTTGACACCATTAGTAAGACCAACCTTGACTTTTTCAAACATATTTATCTATTCAAGGTGATTCATCCTCTAATAAGTTCAATGGATACTTGTTGTCATAAAATGGAAGTTGACTAATTCTTTTGGTAGTTAAACCACACCAAATATGAGGGTGAGATAATGGAAATGGTGCCACCTTTGAATCTAAGTTATTGTAGATGTCTTTTCATTGTGACAATTTGAATTAAGCATATGGAGATTGAATTAGTCTTTGGATTGCTTTCACTAAATAAGTCAACTTGTAGGTGATTATACTGCGTATTGTTGCTACCTTTCTGATATGTTTCATGTGTTTCTTTGCATGGAGCTTGATGTCAATTAACATGCCTAAAATTTAGGCTTTGAGGTGATCAAATTTCTCTACAAATAGTTGAGACATTTCATTTGGAAGGGACACATTATTTTCCAAGAGATTACACATCTTTTGCAATTCCAAAATTCTATGTTATTCCTAGCCATACTTTTTATATATTGAGAGTGAGAAAGTGTGGAAGTACTATTTTGTTAAAAGGCAACATTGTTGTTTGAGAGAAGTAAGCTATCAACTTGTGAGATAGAGTTATTGGTGACATTATTGAGAAGCTAATTATCAAGCTATTTTCTATTAGAGAGGGCTGCATTGCTATCTTTTAATTGGATAAGCAATAACATGCATGGGGATCTCTTCTTTTTTATTTTACTTTTGAATGATGTGTCTTTCATGCATGGTTGAAATGTATTCTCCAGCATGTGCATTTAAGATAATAGAGTGTATTGAAAAGGAAATTGAAGCTATTATGTTGTTTTCATAATATGTTTTTAAATAATCCATAGTAGGAGATGGATGTTTATCATAAGTATTATATACTAGGTGTGATTGAACATGAAAAGCACATATGGTGTATTTATCTAAGTTATTGATTTAACTAGGAAAACTTGTGTTTACTCCTAGGATAGATAATCTAGTATGGGAGGGAGTTTAAGTACTTACATGTAAGTAGGGTTACTCCAAGTATATAGGTTATCTGGGATGAAGGACTATCCATTGAAGGAAATACCTAGCTTGTGTACTTACTAGTTAAGTATGATTATTCCAAGTAGATTATTATGGTGATAGGTTATTTGGGATGATGGACTATCCATTGAAGGAAATACCTATGCATAGCTTAAGATAGCCTTAAGTCAAATTATCCTTGAGTAATGTATGTGATAGATGACTTCATTTGAAGTATTGAATGAGTAAAGTTTGGCCAAACTAGTGTGAATGTCTAAGACTCCACTCTAGATTGTGTGACTATTGATACTACACTATCAGTTCACTGTGATCTAGTATTACATGCTAGTTCTAGATTGTGGGATTACAAGGCTCTAGCTATGTAGAAAACAACACTATGCTCAGTTGGTTGTCATTATCGGTTACTCTACCAATCTCTTCGTCGAAAGGAAGGTCCATCTATCAAATGATAGATGTGCGAGGGGCCACATTATGAGTCCATGGTTGGCGAAAAAGCATATGAGTGATGCTTCTCCTCCACATAAGGCGACAAAAGAATGAAGATTTGAAAGGAAGGACCTTGGACCATCTTAAAGTTATTTGTTCTAAAGCTCATTGAGCTATGTATGTAAATGTATGTTTTCTTACATTGATGTATTTTAAGAAATGAAAAGGAATTCATGTTGTAATATGTTATGCATCTTGATTAGAATTACAATAAAGAAAAATAATTTTTTTATTGCAATGGCTTGTTACTTAGTTTATTTACTCATATGGTAAAAGAATAGAAATTTTTACTTCATTGAAGGATTAGTATGTTACAAAAAGAAAAAACCTATGCTCTTTGAACTCCATTTTGACACCCATCTCAGAAGGTAACTTTCTACAACACAATTATTCCATAACAACTATCTACCCTCTAGCAACATCTACCCTGAGGTGCTCTAGTCTACTTAGGTGTTGTTTTTCTACTCAATTAAGAGGATATTCTTTACACACATATCTTATTAAAAAGTAATTTAGTCTAATTATTTCCTCTTTAAACAAATAATTAGAAAAAATGATTAAAATGGAACTTATCAATACATCATCCAGTCATATCATACACTTAACTCATGATTACACTCAACATAAATCATTATCCATTTAAGAATGAATTTAATAAGTAACAAAAGAAGGTATGTCACAAGTATGTTTATGTACATAGACGAAGTTCTATGTCATACACATATATGTGCCAACTTAAGTTATAAATTTGTGCATACATTCTAAAATAAAAACCATTAAATTAGATTGTTATCATTCAAATAATGTTACAGTTCAACATATCATTTGTTAGAAATTCAAGAAATAAATGAACCAGAACAAGTCTGTTTTAACAGTTTCTCACATACTATTGTGTCGTTTGTATCAAAATCAAGTTGTGGTAATCAAAATGATGTTGTTTATAGCTAAAAGATACTGTTTATAATAGAACGATGATGTTTACAGCTAAACAATTATAGTTTATAACAAAACGATGTTGTTTACAAATAAACACATACTGTTTATAATAGAACGATGTTGTTTACAACTAAACAACAATGATAACTTTAAGAAACCCCCCTCAAAAAATGATATAAAATCTTGGTGAATATTTCATTTTTTTAGAAAAAAAATATTAATTTATATTGGTGAATCTTTCCTTTTTTTGAAAAAAATATTAATTTAATTGGCGATTTTTTTTACATCGATAAAATTTTGTAGAAATTTTTGGAAAATCTTGAAAAATAATAGGAAAATGCATTAATTATGATGGTGAATCTATATACAATCTAAAAATAGTTCTCATGGAAAAGTAGGGGCCCAAGGGTGGAAATTATCGATGGGTTGAAGGGGTAGACTATAATATTTACTTTCCACCGTTATTTTAAAATATAATATAATGGCTCTCATTGTATTCTACAAGGTAAAATATACCCATGATCTATAATTCTCATGGGGCTCAAAACTACTTTTAGATCATTGATCTAACGGCCCTCATTGTACTCTATAAGGTAAAATTTACCCACAATCTATAATGCTCATGAGACCTAAAATTGTGGGGCCCATGAGCATTACAAATCATGTGTACAATTTTACCTCGTGAAATACAAGGGTCATTAGATTATATTATAAAAAAATGGTGGAAACTAAAGATTAGAAATATGGTCCTAAAGCAACTAATAATTATGATATACTATTGGCAAATTAATATAGATTTCTACTATAATTTATAAAATTTAGGAAAAACTGATCTAATCATGCATCGAATATTGGCACAAATTTTTGAGTTAAATTTTAATAAAATAAATTATTTGGCGATTTAAATAAAGACTATAATAAATTTTTGAAAAAATGCGGTGATTCAAGTTACATTGTAGCTCAAACTATTAGCAAATTTTCGATTCCCAAATTTCAACTATTAGCCAATTGGTGAATATTAGCCACTAAAAATATCACTGCTAAACAATTATAGTTTATAATAAAATGATGTTGTTTACAAATAAACACATACTATTTATAATAGAATGGCGTTGTTCATTGCAAAACAATGTTGTTTATAATAGTTCACAAAATACTGTGCCAATATGTCTTTTATCAGTTTCAAATTATCCAGTTTATCATATAGACAATCAATGTTTTGTCCTTCTAAATAAGTAATTATTCAAATAATACCACTATTCCTTTATACAACCAAAAAAATTAAACAACATTCTTTTTGTTTCCAATCACATACCCATTGGAACAATTTTATCAGATGTCTCCAAAGAAACCCGATATTATAAGAGTGATTGTAATGTTTTTGAATTTAAGTTATTGTCATTCTAAGAATGACTAACAATCATGAGATTGTTAGGTTTTTATTTCCATTAAAGCATTGGTTGAATCTTGAAGAAAGGTCGATAGTCGGCTTGCAAGCTTGATAGCCGATTTACAAATCATACCCACAATATCATTTTGAGAACGATTGGTGCAAGAAAACAAACTGATAAAATCCTCTTATGGGTGTTTCACATGAATGCAAAGAGAGTGGAGATCGTTCTAGAGAAAAAATAGTTTCATGAACAATAATAATCTTAAGGATCAATGCCCTCATAATAAATAAAAATAATGTAATCATTTTCCATCATTCAGGGAGAATGAAGCTACAACCATATATAACAACGACACAAGATATACATATACATCGTTCTATGAACGATAGAAGCAACCATTTGCACCCATTTTGGGTGACCCAGCTGCTTGGCCTAGCCGACAAGTAAATCCATCAACAATAAAGAATATGATAGTAAAAAAAAAGTTGAATTCCTTGTAAGTGAAACGATGATGATTCCAAATCGTCCAAAGAAAAACAATAAAATTGGTTATTGGAATATATCCGATTAACCATGCAAATTTAATCATCTTACATGCAAAACATTAGAACTTGCGTGGATATCAAATTCATTCAAGGCGTAACTGGGTTCGGTTAAAGATGTCGATAAAAAAAATGTAAAACTATGGCAAAATGCACTGGTAGGCCGATGAGGCCTTTGCATCACAGACAAGAATAAATCGATTCAAATGAAATCCCTGACACGAAACAAAAGTATGACTTGCAGAAAAATAGTATCATATGTTTACCAACTAAATCGAATAATATCAACATCTAAGAAGAAACAAAATGGTTTCAAATAACTTGCACTGAAAAGTCATTCATATTTAGCAATAAAACAAGAGATTACCTCTATTTGTGGCTTTCTTGGCTTGTCCCTGCTTTTTTCCCAATACGTCGATGCACTAACTTTTTCCTTTTCCTTGATTTTTTGCTACTACTTCGACCCTTGTTGATTTCTTCCCCTGCATACTTGTGTTACCAAAATAGAATATGCATGCTTCCTTTACTTTTCGCAACATCATGAGGCCATTTCCTCCCATAATTCATATTAATTCAACTGTCCACTATTTGAAATTTTAATATTTTCCTTAAATTTTTCTATTGGTCACGACCTCATTAAATTTTCTCATGATTTTATTTGATTTCTATCAATGTGAGTGATAGTATCGATTTCAAATTCAATTGTTAAGATATATATATATATATATATATATATATATATATATGGTATATATATATATATATACCTTATATATATACATATATATATGTATATATCCATATTCATACACATTCACACACATATGTACATTCTTTAGTATCTATATATGTGTTTATTTATAAATGTTCATATGTTCATATATCAACTTTTAAATAGAAATGAACCTTTATTTCAAGCATCAATTATTTAAATGAAGTGACTTTTCTTATCCATTAAATAAGCCTTTTTCAAAATACATACATTCATTTATATGCTATGTCAAGTTATCATTTCTTGAAAATTTCAAAACACAAGATCAAGATAGTCAATTAAATAAGAATTTCACATGTTTTTCATTTCACAAGTATATCTTTCCAATCATTGAGTCGTTTCAAGTTAGATTAATATAATTCTCCTATATGAATTTCAAATGCATTTATCATGTCATTTTCATGGTGCATGCACCCAGATTCCATCAAGCTTACTGTTTGATCTGGCTAAACGATCCTACTTCAACCGTGTTCTCTTCCTTCAACCTATCATCCTACAATTGCACACACTTGCACTTACATAGTTCATTAGTAACGTTCAATCATGATAAAATAATAAGATAAGTCAAAAGATCACATAGTCAACAATGGTCAACTTCTTTCAAACTTTCAAAAATATCAAAATTTTCAATTCAACATATTGAATTTCCTCAATAACTCAATTTATCATATTATAATTAAAAATGAAATAAAATTGGGTTATGAAAAATGGCGTTAGTAATTGAAATCAGGTGTGTAATATGATCAGGACATTTTTAAGTGTCTACAAAAACTAAGAATTTTTTCATAGAATTACATAGTTGAATCTCTATGTTATGCAATTAATCTATCCTACAATGTAATTCATCTATCAATTGATGTAGTTGATTCTGACTATTACCAAAAATGTTGTAAAATCCTAAAATCTTCATAAACAAACCTATGCACCAAAAAAAACCTAAAATATACAAACATACAAAAAAATTAGAGACTTAAAAATCCAAATATTTAAATCATTTATCCTATCACCTTTTTATCATTCCATCACATTCACGAGAAAACTAAAAATAGATTCAGACCTACACCAAAAAAACACTCATTCATAACCAACAACTATTTATCTTCCAAAATCAATCCATAGATTATCTAGATCTTTTATCCATTTATTTCTAGTGTGTCATTATTGTTTAGAAGTTTGTCTTCTCAACTAAAAGGACCAATTAACTTATCAGTGTTATACATTAGCATAGAAGTCTATCTACTTTTGTGCTAATATATTTCACACTTTTATCTGTTAATTTGAACTCATTAGTCTAGTCCAAATTTAACATATCAAATAAAATCCAAATCATCATTTAAGATCTAGACACCATTTGGATCTTTTTTGGTCTCACCATCCCACATCAAATTTATTAGTCATAAAATTTCAAAAATATGTCGCATGCTCGTAGAAATGAGGCCTCATACTAAGAGAAAGATGCAAAATCAGCAAAATCCTAACATGGATCCCATAGACATAAATCCTTTCCAAGAAATGCAAGGAGATTCATCACAATTACTCATGTCAAGAGGATTTCATACACCACAACCTAGTCCTTAGACTACACCCAATGACATTAATGACATATCACCCAAATATTTGACAAAAGCACAACAAGATACTAACAAAATTAAACTTGTAGATATTGCTATAGCAAAAAATTGCAACCAATACTTCCTATCATTAGCGCATCAAGGTGCTTAGTTACCATCCACCTTCGAAACTCATTCAAAATATCACAAATTCCACTTCATCACAAAACTTATGAATAAATTTTGAACATAATTTCACAACCACCTTGTTCCTTCATGCAAACACCTAATAAAAATTTGCCACAATAAACTAATTTCATCTTGCAACTACCTAACAACATTCCCAATCAATAATAAACCAACTATTTCACACAACCGATACCCCAAAAAATCTCCACTATCATTCTGCAATCCATCATACCAACCAATTCGACTCATGTATTTATACCTCAGGTAAGCACTCAATTGCCTCCATATACTTTATGGATCACCAATCCACTATATTAAAAAAACCATCTACATAACAACACCATTTCCATGACTAATAACCAAGAGCCTCCATATACATCATACCTTTCACAAGCACCTCCACGTAACCCCCCCCCCAAAAAAAACCAAATTATCATCATCTTGCCTAATCATAAATCCATATCGCAACCTCAATATATCATAACATCTTCATGTACATCATACATATCACAAGAACCTCCATCCAAACCCCTTCCAAATCAAATATCCTTCCACAAAATTAAAACTCCATCTTGCAACACTAAGATTTTGTCACCTCAACAACAATTCTTGCCATCAAACCCATT
The DNA here is from genome assembly GCA_007258455.2 of Sequoia sempervirens. Classification (NCBI taxonomy): domain Eukaryota; kingdom Viridiplantae; phylum Streptophyta; class Pinopsida; order Cupressales; family Cupressaceae; genus Sequoia; species Sequoia sempervirens. The sequence continues at coordinate 23,916 of VDFB02382882.1, forward strand.
TACCACATCAAACTTATCTACTCACATGTACATTCCACCTAACCAAAACCTGATCCCATATAATCAAAATATCTACTCATAATTCACATCAAAACTCCATGACACCACCAAAACAATTCACTTACCAACCACATTCACCACATCAAGTGCATTTACTAACACTTACTATCCACAACACAATGTGTACATCCCAAAAAACAATCTACATATCACATCTCCATGTACAATCCCATTAACACATCCACTCTCACACATTCAAATGACTTAGGTCAAAAAATCCATAATTTACAACACAAAACCCTGAGTATTCAAATGAGATAATCTAAAGGAGTTATACATTATATGACATATGTCCCTATGCTTTTGACGGGACAATACCGATGCCACCATTCTTTCATAATTTTGAAATGTTAAAATTTGAAAAATACAAGGCAAGGGGAGACCCTCGTGAACATATCAAATAATTCTATGTAGCTTCCTTAGATGTATCTTATAACAAAACTTATGTTATGCGCCTCTTCCCACAAATTTTAGGGGGACAAGCTATGGAATCATTTTCTTTCCTTCAAAATGGCATTAGGAAATTTTTAGAATAAATTGAGAAATTTGTTTCACATTTCTCCTATAATATAGAACATGAAATATCCATGAAAGATCTATGCACTACCTATTGTCATTTCATGCCACCCTTAGATGACCCATCATTGAAAACTGATCTAAGAGATCTTATATGGGTCATCTTGCATGAATTTTCCTTGAAGGGTCTAAAATTTGCTAAGTCCTAGTGTTTTTGAGCTTTCAAGTTTTCATTTCCCTTCATACTGACATTCCTTCTCCATCGATCCCACTCCTTCTCTCTTTCACCCTTCTTTCTTTTCCTTTCTAAGTGTTTTGGGAATCATCCTTCGACCTTCCCCTTTATCCCTTACTGTGTCCTCTTGGTAAGGTGTAAGCCTTACCTCTGATCACCGAAGTCCCCAGGAGGCTCTTCAAGATTTGTCTAAGTCTTGAATAGTCATACTTTTGGGGTCGAGATTCCCTTTTCCCTCTTCCCTCTTCCACTTTCTTTCCCTTTCTTCCTATTGGCTTTCAGGTTTCGACCTTCATCCTTACATTTTATGGTTTACCTTTTACCCCCTTTTAGCAAGAGGTAAGACTTCCTCCTAATCCCCGAACCCTAAAATATCTTCTTTGGCTTTCAGGTATCGGGCTCTCATCTCTCACCTTTTTCTCCTTCCTTTCACTCCTTCCTTCAAAAATTCAACTAAGTGTGGAGTTTTCAAAATTTGAGCTTCGACTTTACCCCTTTATCTCTTACCTTTCTTCAATAGAAGGTAATCCTCCTACGTGACCTCTGAAGCCCAAAAAGGGAAACCTTTTCACACTTTGTGGTTCACGCCTTCTTCTTTCCTCCTCCTTGCTTCTTCTAAGCATGAGGTATCTCCAACCCTCGACCCCTGATTTTCAATGAATTTGGCATGTTTTTTGGGGTCAACGCCATTAATTCCTAAGTGACTTTCTCACCTACTTGTTCATTTTTTGAGGCTTGAGGACATCATTTATTGCTCTCCATGATTGCTACAAGTGGATTTCATGGGCGCCCATGCCTATTTATTGTCCTTTTCTAATGGATCCATACCTAGATCATGATTTTCATGGGACCCGTCCATCCTTTCACACATAAGCATTGAAGACATTCATTGCTAAGGTTTGAGGTGTTGAGTGGGTCAACAATCTTCTTGGGAACATTTTTTGAGTTATAACTGAGATATAAAGGTAATACTTGTATATTTCTGAGGATTATTATGGTTCCTTCTTCTCTTTGCGCAAAAAAAGGATCCTTTCAAATTAAAATAGGATTACAGTTTCCTTCTTTAGCATTTTTGCCTCTTTGTATTGAATTATTTGATGTTGTAATTGTGATTTCATGTTTTTGAATCCTTTTATGTCTCATTCATGCATCTTAGAGAAAGGGTTTCATGCAATGCAGGTTATATGTTGTGTTAACTAGTTTCAATGGATCGTAGTTGTGAGAAACCTTTGTTTTCCTTCAAAAAGCTTTGAATCCAAGCATTCATATAAATTACTTATGCATTGCATGTGTAAGCTGAGGTTGTGAAAGCCAAGGGTATTTTATTGATTTTGATTGTGAGTTGGAGCAGCAAGTAAATCTACATTTCTAGTGCATTGCCTCTTTAGTTTTAGGGTTTTCATTTTAACCATCCTTCTATCCCTTTTTCATTGAAATTTTTAGTAGTTTTAGGTGATCCATCAGAGGAATTTTTCCTTCTCTAGAGATTTGACCTCATTTGCACATGGTCCCACACCTTGGGGTTGTTTCCATTGTGTCATTGGAATGTTGAACTCTGTGTTCAATAAGGTGTAATTTCATGTGACAATTGTTTTTGGCATGCCTTGTGGGACCCATTAGACTATTTCAGTCTAAAATGTGTTCATATATCATTGATAATTGGTGTGTATGTCAGTAGTACCTAATTTTGGAGGTGAATTTATTTACACACCTAGTGACTCTAAGTTCATTTTCTGGTTTCGAGAAGACTAAGTGTTGGTATGTTCTCATTTTTACAGAAAAATAGTCTTCATTTTATGGTTTTAACCCTCTTTCATTATTCCTAGCATGTTTGATTCTACAACATGTCTTCATTTCATGAAGATGTGTTCTATCATCCACCATATCATGAGAGTGTTGCTTGTCCTCCCCCTCATCAACCATATCAATCCAATCATTTTGTTGGTTTTAGTCCAAATTCTATGGATTTTCAAGAAAACCAACATGTTCAATATGAATACCACCCACCCACCCACCCTTGCTCAACCTCCATATCAGCATACATATGCTTAAAATCAGTCCCAACAAGAATATTTTATTGCCAACCAATATAGTTATTCACATAATTAGCCTCTAGAAGCCCCTTTTATGTCAAGCCATTACCAAGATCTTTTTGACCAGATCCAAAATACTGAAAATGTGGATTAGTGACATCAAGAGCATATTGATAGGATTCAATAAGAATTTGGATGATATCAAGAGCCAATAAGAATTTTATTTATAGCAGGAAGAGTTGGCTTTTCAAACCTATCTTCATGAGCAAGAGTTGGAGACACGGGATATAATTTGAGAAGAATCTTCAAAGGAGAGAGCTACAATAGAGGAGCATTCCATAGTTTGGTTTGGTGAGTTACCTTCTTTCATTGAAAGTAATGAAGAAGGCGTGTTTCTAATCTCACCAACAATAGTTTTAGAGCAACAGGAAGATTTCAAACAATGTGGTGAGTTGTTTATTGGTGACAATTAGTGTGACAATGGAGCCTTGCATCATGAAGAGGAGTATGAAAGTGAACCTTTTGTGGAGTCTACAAAGCTTGGTGAGTGCTATTATGAGGTAAAAGAAAGTTCTCTTTCATCAAAAATATAAGAAGAATGTGAATATTTTTTTTGGAATGATCTTGAGGTTTTTGTTACAAACTTAAACAATGTGAAAGAGGTTCCAATTGATGTCTTTGATGAGATTCCTAGTTTTGTGGATGAAAGTGAAATGAGCATGTCTATATTAAAATCAATGCCAAGTTTTGAGCAGCAAAATGATGAAAGCTATTTGGACAATGTACTAATTCATGATCAAATAAATGAGAGCATCCTTGATTTTAATAATTCAGAGGTTGATGCACATGTAAGTATTGTGCATGCTAAAAAAAAAAATCAAGACACTCCTTTCCAAGGTATGAGTGTTGATATCTTTGTAAGTTTTCAAGAAAGAAGTCATGAAGATACCTTTGAGCATGTCATGAATGAGGAAACTAATGATGAGATTAATGAAGATTTGTGAACAAACATAATGATGAGTTTTGTTCAAATCTTGATGCCACACTTTCAAGTGATTACAACTAGCAAGAAACCAATAGTAGGAGTTCAGGTTTCATCCTTTCAAGAGGATACCCCGTCAGATATTTAATTGAGAAAAGTAACAACATGGTACCGTAGGCTATCAGTGCACCCAAAGATGAGATTGCAACCAAGGAGCAGTAGATCCAACCTACCCATTCATGCCAAATCAGCAGGGAGTTTGGTAAAATTCAAAGGGTGAGTGAGTTTGGTTATGTTATTCAAGAAGCATTACAGTAGTTTATGGGGTATAGTTGTGTTTATTTCCTCTTATCAACAATTCATGAACATGCAAAGCATCCCTTGTTGGTTAGAAAAGGGAGTTACTTTACAAGGCCAATTAATGGGTTTGTCTCAACATCATCACTACTAGTTAGAGTATGTTAGACTAGGTTTTTCTTTCAAATAAGGTGTTGTAACACCAATGTTTTAGTTTGTTTCAATCTCTCCAAGTGCATCTTGCACATGTTTTGTTTTATTCTGAGAAGGACCAGTTTTGTAAATCCCTTTCATGACTCCATGCCCAATGGATATGCAAGGCCATTGGATTCCATGATTAGTAGACAATCATCCTACAAAAGTCGTCATAAATTTTGTCATTTCATGCCCACCCTTAGATGACCCATCACCGATAACAAATCAGAGAGATCTAATATGGGCCATCTTGCATGAATTTTCCTTGAAGGGTCTAAAATTGGCTAAGTCTTGGTGTTTTCGAGCTTGTAGGTTTTCACTTCCCTTCATATTGGCATGCCTTTTCCATCGCACTCG
>VDFB02382883.1:0-27851 GCA_007258455.2 Sequoia sempervirens
TTGGCTGAAGCAGTTAGGCAAGTTTAAGAAGAAACACAATTTCCTCCTGAGTAGCAACAAGAGTCCATCCTGCAGCAAGAGGAAGAACAACTTGAACAATCTGAAGTGTCCAATGAAACCCCATTACCCCCTGAAACTTGTCGAGCATTGGTTGTTTATAAAAGGACATTGTTGATTGAATATTTGGAATATCTTAGGACTACATGGAGGCCTATTACATTTCAAACTTTGAGTTTCTGCCATTTAGCTAGAACTGAAATTCAACAAAGTCTTTGGGAAGAAGAAAAGAAGAAATTGAAAAGGGAAATTGAAAGACAAAAATAAGAAATGAAAGAAATAAAAGAGAAAATGGATGAAATGGTGAAGATAACTGGTAAAATTATGGAATGTAGACCACCACCTAGGGTATATGCTATGTGCCTTAAAGAGCAATTTCTTTGGTTCTAATTGATGAGAATTTCAAGAAATTTAGACCCTATCATTTACACAGCTAAGGAATTTTATGATGCATATCAAGTAGCACCTAGTTGGCTAAATAATTCTTTATGTGAGTTTTATTTGCATGGTTTGCTAATTCCCTCTGAAAAAAAGTTGAATCTGCTTCTCTACATTGGTGACATTCATCTGAGGTCACTCGTGTCTTGGGCTACCAATGAAACTAACTATGGAAGAAAATTAGAGGCTTATGAAGAGGTTGAAAGGAATGAACCTATTCCACTGCGACTTGAAAGCTCAGCTCCCCACACAATTCTGAAAACTTGGCTTACTGTTGTGTATGGATTTAATGATCAGACAAAAAGAATGACAATATTTGATATCAGGAAGTAGGTGTACATATGATGAGTTCAAAGACCAAACATATATGTTCTAGAAGCTTTCATCTTCCAGAATTGAAACAAGATGGGAAAAGCTTACTGTTGGTCTCAGGAAATCTGAGCCTCATAGCCCTCTAAACTTTAAGGTAGCCATTAGAAGGACAGAGAAGTATATGCAGCTTTCTCTCTAGAGAAGGTTTGAGTTATGGTTACCATTAACATTTTGACCTTAAGTCTTGATGTGGCCACTTTACCCTTATTGGGCTACAGATGTTAATGACGATGCAAAAACCTGCAGGTATGAGAGATGGAAAAGTTTCAGAGGTTTCTACTACAAATTTGAAAATTCATTATAGGGCCATACTACTCCTACAGATTTCAGAAAAACAAGTAGAAAGCTTAATGTTGGAGGACCATCATTAGGATAAGTAGGGGGAAAATGATGAGCTCAAAATATGCTCATAATTTGAATATTATGATGTATTTTTAATACCCTTACTCTTATTGGTGATGGTTGTTTTAACTCTTTGATAAAAGGCTTTTTATCTAAAATCAGGTAATATCCTATAGCCGCACATTGCTATATTCCTGTAGCTTAACATCTCTATGTGTCTGTATTAATTGCCCTATTCAATGTTCTGAATGACTGATATAATGCATGTGGTTTTTGGATAATGAAATGGATTTAATATGTGATTAATTAATGTCTATCATGTTATTTTCCACACATGCTTTCTTTCGCTTCTGTCGCCATGTGCATCGCAGGTTGTTGAAGGAAGCATGAACAAGTTAAAGCACAACAGATCTCGGCCCTATAGTAAAGTCCATTTCCAGCACGACATCAAGGAAGTTGTTCTACCAAAGACTCTCTGACTGGGTCATTGGGAGGAAATATAAATGATCATTAATCTAAGAAGAGTGGAATACTAAATTCTCTTTGAATCATGTTGAACAAATATGCCTTCATTTATGAGAAGTTTGTTCCTCGGTTTCAGGATGCATTTATGTCCACATCTTTCTCTGTTAGAGTTAGGTAGTTAGTTGTTTTTCTAATATAAATAAGTGTTCCTCTTGCGTGAGTGAGCAAAAAAGTGTGTTAAAGTTAGTATTATAATGAGAAACAGTATTTTGTGTTAGTTTTCTTACAAGCAGAACAATCAATGTATATGATTCCAAGTTTATGAATAAAAGCTAATGAATTTTTGAGTTTAATTCTTGCATAAACTGGTTGATGCTAGCTAAGGGGTCCCACTTAGTAAGTATTCATAGTTAGTTATTTATTTCCTGTTGATTATAAGTTAGATTTCATTCTTGAAGTTTTCAGCATAAAATCAGTCTTGTATTGTTCCTGCAGCATCGAGAATCCATCCCTATGTTTGTTCTTGTAGCATAAGACCAGTTCATAGTTTGTTTCTTAGTCATAGTTGTCATGATTTCTACTTTGATTAAGTTATTCTTAAGTTAAGAAGACTTTACATTACATTCCGGCAACATAAGTAGAATTCCTTCCAAGCATTTATTTCTAGTAAATTGTGACTGAAACTGGTTCTTAGTGCACATACAGTGCTGGTCCATTTCAAGTATACATTCCCTGGTTTGACAATGTAAATGAACGACCATAAGAAGATGTTAGTCACCTGCTGGAATGTCCAATTCCCAGGTTAGGATTTTCCATGACTTTTATATCCTTTTGTGGAATCGACCAGGGGGTTGAGTCAATATATCCTTCAAATTTTTCTTTATTTAGTAATCATTAAAACATGACAACATATCTAAAGCATGAATGGAAGTAATAAACACAATCACATAAGGGAAAATTACATTTACATGGAAACCCTAAAGGAAAACCATAATGAGGAGATGATTGAATCCAGTTCCCAAATCTAATGTGAAAATAAAATTCAAGTCTTAGAATTATCTTTGTAGGCACCAACCCACTAGAGACACCAATCCCCAAAACAACTTTATAGGCACCAACCTAAAGGAGACACCAATCCTTGTAATTTTAGCACAAACCTAGACCACAAAATAAACCAACCTTAAATGAATTGTAGCACCAACTGTATAGTGCAAAAGGACGATTATAGAAACTTACAAGCAATTCTCTAGCATACAAGTTAGCTTATAGAGTGATATTGCAATTTTTCTTTGTCAATTTGATAGCGTCACCTTCATATCTTACTTTGCTTCACATAACCATCCTCTATCCTAAAATATTGACCATGAGTATATCACATAATCATGTATAAACATAGAACAATATTGTTACTTCATATTTGACAATGCCAAAGTAATTTACCTAAATTTTGATCTATGTAGATATAAAATATTATAGTGTTGGCCCTGACCAAAAATTAGCATGTTTCATGAAGGATAAGTTGGCTTGTAAAAATATTTTCCAATCATTACCTTGTTAGCCTATGTAGAGAAAAAGCCAAACTAGTAACTAGTTGCTGAGCATATTTGAATTTGAGTTGTTGATCTTCAATCTTCATGAGAAAAGTTAATGTCACACATTTAAATCTTGATGCTTGTAATAATGAATATTCCAAGTAGAAAATTCCAATGGTTCGATATCCATTTTCATTTCCACCCCCTAACTTATTGATGATCCCCATGGGAGTTTAAAACCCAATTGGACATATTGTAAAATAGTCCAATATCAATTTTTAGTTCTGATCCTTGATTGGTCAATAGTCCCCATGGAGAAAAGTCTTTCTACATACATCATCATTAATATGTGTCACCATACTGCTTCACCATAATTTTTCCATTATCAAAATAGACCCAAAATGCACTTTCACACTATTGTTACATTTTCCCCTATGACATCATTGAAGACATGCATCAACATATCCCTTCACTACAAGTTCAACATGGTCAAGTTGGTCCCAAAATTCAATCAAGTGCATACATGACATCTTTTGGCATTTCACACCATTAAAAATTTGAGTTAGAGAAAATTCAAAATACATTATTATAGTGACTGTTGATTTGACACAATTTTATAGTAGATGTTGATCTACTAAAAAGCATCAACATAGCACTTCATTGCAAACTCAACATGGTTTGGATAAACTTAAATTATGCTCATACACTAGCATGCCATCTTTCCCTTTTACTTCACTCTTTGCACCAGTAAAGTATTAACTTTAGAATTAGGAGGATATATCGAGATCGAAGAAAGTGGTGAGTGGGGCCAGTAACCAATGTTGTTTAAGGGATTAAGTGATAACTTAGGAAACCAAGAATAGCTAATAGCTAGTGAATGATGGATTAGAACATAAAGTGCATGATTGAGAAAAATACTTAGGGTTTAAATGAATTAGGGCTAAAACTGTACCAAGAGCACAAAATTCTAACTAGATATAAGATATGATCAACAATCTAGTTGAAGATGACCAAATAAATCATCATAGCATGTAGACATGAATAGATCATATCAAAACAATAATATCTCTCAAAGTGCTTGACATCAATGACAACCATTTACCCTTTTGACATCAATCACAAAAATTTTCAGCAATCTCCCTATTTTTCACTGATGGCAAGACATTAAATTTTTCTCCCCCTTTATTGTAACTCTCCTCCCTATTCAAAATTTTAAAATCTTCCTATAAATCTCCTCCTTTGATATCAATGACAAAGGTTTCATAGTACCCCCCCTTTGTTCATAGTACTAGTAACAACTCTCTACAACACTCCCCTTATGGGAAATACTCTAGGGGTAGAGTAAAGAACTACTCCCCTTGAAACAATGCTTCATCTTAATGTTTACGCAAAGGAAGGAGTTTTCACTCCTAGATTCAACCTAAGATACTCAAATATTGTCTTGGGAAGAGGTTTAAATATATCTACAATTTGATCTTGAGTAACCACATATTATAATTTGACCTCCTAATTTGAAACCTTTTCCTCTATGAAAATGATGTTTGATTGAGATATGATTTTACCTTGAATGCAAATGTTAATTGCACTTGTGTTATCACACATAATAGAAATTGTTGGTAAATTTTAATCATTCTCAAAAATAAAAATCCAAGATCAGTAGTGACTTCAATAGCTTTTATTTTCTTAGATTGCATCAAAGACATGTACTACTATGCCACAAAGTGGAATTAGACATAGTTCATTTCCCACATTAATCATTTTGAGAAAAAGTCATTCAAATTTAACAAGTTCCAACAACGTGCCCAAAAATATTCAATGAACAAAATCAAGAAAACATGAAAGATGAAGAGAAGTCATGAACACACAGATATACATGGGGAAAACCCTTACTGGTAAAAAACCCCACACTCAAAAATCTCAGGTCGCCATTGTATTATTTAGAAACAAAAGTATAGATACAAATGCAATTACAGGCTCTAAGCCTTTACATGAGATTTACATCTTGTTCCATTCTAGAGAGAATCTAAGAGCATTACATTCTCCTCGATCACCCTCTCAGTCAAACCATAGATTAATTTGAACAATCCTCACATTGTTACAATGCTATTACAACATACTATGTAGATTAACTTCTAACCAAGCCACCTTGCTCACTGACTAAGCAACACTATCTCTCTTAGCTTAGCCCAACAGCCACACAATGACATTCGTGTTCTACTCTTAATCGTTCTAAGAAACCGTCATAAGAAACGAACAACCACGAGTAGCTTTACTGTCACCACCTTCCCACCATTGAAGTCATATTGGGACATAAAAGAGACTTCAATCCTTGTCCCTCCAACTCTCCTTTGTCACTCTGAAAAATAATTGCTCCATCTGCCTCACAACAACGATGTGAAGTGAGTAGTTTATCGACATTTCGATGAGACATCATAGCATCTCCCATAGAAACAAGGTTGTCACTTTGACAAAGGTAATACCACCATGTGTTCAACATATTCCAACAAGAACCATGAAGTCTTCAACCAATTATCGCTTTCCAGTTCAACACCATTTGGGTCCCACCTTGACATTATTTAGGAGCTACTGAGTCAACCTCATTGCCATATTGGGTACACACCAATTCATCTCCCTTCGACATAGGAAAGTCCCTTCAATGAAGCTTATCAGCTTGTCCCATGTGGTCAATAAGTTGAAGGTTTCCAAAACTTCATAACCCCTGACTTATGGTTCTAAAGTTCTTATCCTCCATGATCTCATCACATTTCCATAGCTATCAGACCATCAATGGGATAGTGAATAAGGTCTCATAGATAATGAATAGTCAGACTAATGTAATTTCACTCAAATGCCAGTACGTTTGAGGCACTTTTTCTCAACATTCTCCCACTTGACAAAGAATTTACTAGCTACCAACCATCGCTCAAAGTTACTATAGCACCCAAGACACATGCAATCAACATTCAACAATTTTTACCATCCCCGACAATAGTTCTAGCCATCCTCCAAAGGAAAGGAACATGCGATGGTATATATGCACCATTCTAAAAGATACTAGTCCTCAGGCCCAAAAAATAACAATGGTTACAGGTCACTGCCACCAATCCATTATGCTCATAATCTATACAAAAGCATAAACAACATTACCTTCAAAGCCCCAAATGAGAACACAACCATGAAGACATCCTCCAGAAAATAAGATATAACACTAGCTAGAACAACAACTAGAAAACTAACTGCTCCCATCCAATTGTTTAACCCACATGACTGAAAATAGCACCCACAACACATGCTAATCCATCCAATCACTCATGCCTCCAAGGTTTCCACATTAGAGAACTCATGCCACCTATATAGCCAACCCATCAATTGCAAAACAAATATCGAGGAAGATAACCAAGACCAAAGAGAACATCTATGCACATCATATAGATGTAGAAAATCCTCCTACATACACCTTTAAATGCCAACTATGTCAAGTTTGACCTCCTTCACAACACCCCAAAAGAAAATCCATAACAACACCTAACAATTCAATCACTAAGATATAACATATGGGTATGTAAAGGATCATCATGGGAAAAAACATGCACTTAACTGGTGATGAATATTCAAAAAAATCAGAGTTAGGAAACTTGACGTAAAAAATTAAATAATTTATCTATATTATTTCAAAAATATGTAAGAATAGAATCTAAACTGTAGGAAATTGAATGTAGTTTCTAAACTACTAGGTTTATTTTTTTTAAAATACCTATTTGGTGAAAATTTGAAATTTCAATGTAGTAGCACTTAAATTTCAAGGAAAAAATAAGAATTAGGTGTCTATATGACCACTCTAACCATAATAAAATTATAATACAATTTTATAATATTTTAGATATAAGTAGAGGACTCATGTCCCAATGTGATGCATACTTTTTTTTAATTTATTTCCATGTAAATAATTAATTATGGGTATGTGCAGGATCATGATAGGCCAAAAAGTGGCAATATGATGGGTATGTGGCTGACAACTATTTTATTACCCAAAATTGATGAAACGAAAAGGGTTTTTAAAGGAGATTCTCAACTTTCCATTATTATAAATTATTCTTTACTTTGAATTTAATAAGTAATTATTATTCATTTTCTATTCAAATTATGACTAAGTTCTAATTGATAAGGTTGATTGAAAACAACTATAGCTTCCAAAATAATTATCACATATTTTGAATCAAAATATGCATCACATTCTATGCTTCACACATTATAGGATTAAAAAGAAAAAATGAATTTCATGATGTTTTGACCAAGTTAAGGTGGTCGGACATATGAGTTTTATATTTTTTAAAAATTTGTAAATAAAAAATTCATAATTAATTGTTTTACTTGGAAAAAATTACAAAAATATGCATCACATCGGGGCATGGAGTCTCTACTTATATCTAAATATTATTAAAAATATTATCATTTTATTGTGGTTAAGGTGGTCAGACAGGACACCTACTTATTTTCCTGAAATTTAAAGTACCTTGCATGAAATTCAAATTTTCACCAAACATTTTTTTAAAAACATGCCTAGTAGTTTAGAAACTACATTCAATTTACTTCTGATTCTATTATTACGTATTTTTTGAAATAATATAGATAACTTATTCAATTTTTATGTCAAGAGTTACTAACCCTAATTTTTTGAATTTTTACCCACTTAGAGCCTATTTTTTTCAATAGTGATCCTACACATACTCTTATGAATTTTTATTACAATTTAAAAAATATAAAAACTCATGTGATACCTTAACTTGGTCAAACTTCATGAAATTCAATGTTTTAATCTATGGTATGTGAAGCATAGAATGTGGCCTTTATGTTTTTAGATTAAAAAAATGTGATATTGTTTGAAAGCTATAGATGTTTTTATATTAGCCTATCTATCAAGAATTTAGTCGTAATTAAAATAGAAAATGAATAATAATTGTTTATTAAATTCAAAGTAAAACATAATTTATATTCAAAGGGGAAAGCTGAGAATCTTCTTTAAAAACCCTTTTCGTTTCATCAATTTTGAGTGAAAAATATTCATTAGCCACATACCCTACACCTACCCATGTCATATCGTCACTTTTTGGCCCATCATGATCCTTCACATACCCATATGTATCATGTAATCAACATGGATGTAAGACTCTCAAAGAAGATCAAACTATTCCATTTCCATCTTAGGAAATTAACACAATACCATCTCCTATTATTATCACAATAGAAAAAATACAAACCCAAGGAGATATCCATGCTATCCATCTCTCATAGTGAATCCTTTAGAATCATCTAATAGTAGTTCAAGATCCATGTCCATGAAAGCAAGTGTAAAAAACCTGAGAGAAACAATTGGAAATACCTCTTGAGCAAAAGCTGCCAAGTAGACCAAGAGTGGGGAATGAGAATGCTCCTCCAAGAGAAATCTCATCATTGGTCTCTGTTAAACTCATGTCCAAGCAAGGTGAAGGCTTCTCAAACTTTTTATTAAAATATTCACCAAGAGTAACCATCAACAACACTTCTCTCATCTCAATAGAGATATAGCCTCACCTTATTCTCCATGTATCCATGAGCACCTACAAACAATCATCTCATGCTAAACTCGAAATGCATCACTGCACTATCATGAAGTTCTCAAGCATATGACCAATGCACCCAAAACATAAAGAATCACTAGACCACTATCATAGCTCCAATCATCCAAATCAAGAACTTATCTTGACATCATGATCTAAACACCCCCATTAGGAGATACCACGCTCCAAGTGAACATACCATGGTCTCAAAAGTAATGCATCATGCCAAAACTCTAATGCGTAAACAAGAGTATACCATGACATTAAGAAAACAAACTCTAAACCAACATCACATGTCAAGTACCATCGACACCTCAACCAAAGACTCCAAGAATCCTCCATGGTTTTGAGATGTTGCACATCTCCAAATAGTGACCACACAAATGTGAAAGAACCCTTTTATAGCAACAGGATCTAAGAGTTCCTCCTAGTAACATCTTCAACACTAGAGAAGATCATCCATCGCCAAGTGATGAATCCATAGTCATTGCTAAAGCTCCCACTAAAACATGACAACCAAGATCTCCAAGCATCATTACCACACATTTTATAATCTAAAAATCCTTTAGGTCTACACAACAACATGTCCATCTGACAACAATACCAAGTGGCACAAAGATCACCAAAATAAGCATATAATACCATCACTGTCAAAAGCTTACACCAAAAAAAGTATCGAGCTCTTCATGATATTATGATACACATGCTATAGGTCCCCATAACTAAATATTTAGGTACCTCCACCTTCCATTCTATTATCTCAAAGAAACCAAACCAATGCATAAGTGACCATAGACAAGGCTAGCTAACAAGTCTACACCATCGCAAAATTAGATCTCGTAGATATAGATAGTCCATTTTTGAGTTATCCCATAACAAACATGTACGTAAAGACAACCCACATGTTGCACAACTCGTAGATCCATTCAATATATCATACAAACACATCATCACACTAGAAAATGCAACATTGAGATCTCAAAGAGAATAACCATGTAACAATATGACTCAAACACCAAATCAAATTCAAACCTAATTTTCCAGTCATGTACATAACTTGAGCACCATAGTCATGGAATCCAACAAGCAACACCATAGGAAATGTCAAGTGACCAATCATATACCAACACTCCCATGTAGCTTGAAGGCATCTCACCTCCTCAAAGTATGCCGAACTACAACTATCTCATCTAGTACCACCCCAAAATACCAGGTTCCAAAAAATAGCTTAACAATAGCTATACATATTCACAAGTTTTACTTGACCATGCAAAACCTAAAAAGCCACTATGTTTGAAAAACACCCATATACATCCAAACCCACTCCACATCTGGAAGATAAAAATAGAAACATAAACACCATAATAGTTAAACCAGAATAAATGATTATCATGAATATGCTTATCCGTAGATTCTTTAAATAGAAATCTATAAAATCCTCATATCCAAAGAACATGGATTTGAGCAATGCAAGTACAACACATCTTTAAAAGGAAACAACAGTTCAGGAACTCTAGGCCCATATCAAGACAACTCCAAAACCATTAGCATGCACATGCATCCTAGAGAGACAAGCTATTGTAGGAGCTTCCAGATCATCCAATGGTCAATTCCATAGCCTACATGCAATCGAGGTAACAAAAAAAATTCCTTCCAATACCAGAAGAGAGTACTCAGCAAAAGAACAATACTCCATGGTTGAATAACATCCCAAGCTTCTCCATATCATCAGGGAGCCTCTCACACAAACACCCACTATGAAAGCTTTGTTGCAACACAACCATAAAGAAAAATTATTCCACCCCATGTATCAAGATTATTTCACTACCAACTAGGAACATTAGATCACAACATTCCAATATGGCCAGTTCTACCATCCTTCATGCTTCATGTTGTCTCTTGAAACTCAAAAAAGAGCATGAACTTCCACTCACCAAAGGATCAATTCATCAGTCAATTCATCCAGATTTCCTCAAGCCTGTCATACTAAGAAATATTTACAGAAGTAATACCCAAAACTAGTAACACACTAGGAAGAATCAAATCTCAAAAGAGGATTTGATACCACTTGTTGGGAAATTTAAATCATCTCAGAAATAAGCATCCAAGATCAGTAGTGCCCTCAGTAGCTTTTATTTTCTTAGATTTCCTAAAAGACACGTACTACTATGCCACAAGGTAGAATCATACATTTTTCATTTCCCACATTAATCCTTCTGAGAAAAACTCATGCAAATTTAACCAGTTCCAACAATGTGCACAAATAGATTTAATGAAAAAAATCAACAAAACATGAAAGATGAAGAGAAGTCATGAACACACAGATATACATGGGGAAAACCCTTACAGGTTAAAAACCCCACAATCCAAAATCCCATATCACTATTGTATTATTCAACAACAAAAGTACAATTACAAATACAATTACAAGTTCTAAGCTTTTACATGAGATTTACATGTTGTTCCATTCTAGAGAGAATATGACAACATTAGATTTCCCCTAATCAACCTCTTAGTAAAATTACAGATTAATCAGAACAATCCTCCCATTGTTACAATGCTATTACAAAATACAATGCAAATTAACTTCTAACCAACCCACCCTACTCACCAACTAAGCAACACTCTCTCTCTCAGCTCAACCCAACAACCACACAATGACATTTGTGTTCTTCTCTTAATTATTCTAGGAAACCATCATAACAAATGAAAAGCCACGAGCAAGTTAACCGTCATCACCTTCCCACCATCGAAGTCATATCGGAACATTGAAGAGACTTCAAGCCATGTCCCTTTGACTCCCCTTTCTCACTCTGGAAAACAATCACTCCATCTGCTTCACAACAATGATGTGAAGTGAGTAGTTTATCAACATTTTGATGAGACATCACAACATCTCCCACCGAAACAAGGTTCTCACTCCGACGAAGGTAATACCGCAATGTGTTCAACATATGCCAATAGGACCCACCAAGTCTTTAGCCAATTATTGCTTTCCAACTTAGCACCATTCAGGTCCTACCTCGACATTATTCAAGAGCTACTAAGTCAACCTCATCGCCATATCAAGGAGACACCAATTTGTCTCCCTTCAACATAGGAAAGTCCCATCGATGAAGCTTATCGACTTATCCCAAGTGGTCGGTAAGTCAGAGGTTTCGAAAACTTCATAACCCCTAACATTTGGTTCTAAAGTTCCAATCCTCCACGATCTCACGACATTGTTACAACTATTGAAACATCGAGGGGATAGTGAATAAGGTCCTGCTAATAGTGAGCAGTTAGGCTAATATAATTTCACCTAAACACCAGGACATTTGAGGCACTATTTCTTAACAGAATATGTTCATTATACTCAAACTTTATATCCTTCAAATTTGGTTTCATCCAAAGAACTTGTGTACATCAAAACATGATGCTACAATAATTTATTCTACCTCTATTATAGATAAATATATTGAATATTGTTTCAATACTAGTACTTCTATCATCAACACTTCCTACCCAATCAACATCTATGTAAACTGATAGAGTAAATTCATCAGCTCTAGGATATCACAAACCATAGTCATTAATGTTGTTCAAATATTTGAAAAATCCTTTTTAGTACCTTGACATGTGTTTCTTTAGGTGCTACTTGAAATCTTGACACTATGCACAATACTTGCATAGTGTTAGGTCTAGAAGTAGTCAATTACAACAAGCTTTCAATCATTGGCCTATATAGAGTTTGATTTTCCTTAGGTGACACATCATCCTTGCTTATCCTACATCTTGTCATGATTGGTGTACTAACCGCTTTGTAGCCTTCCATCTTGAAATTTCTCAACATCTCCTTGACATAATTTGTTTGAGATATAAAAATAACTTTATTTGATTGAGAAATTTGTAAACTAACAAAAAATGATAATTCACCAAGCATAGACGTCTCGATTCCTTTTACATTTATTTACAAACTCTTTGCATAAAGGGTATGTGCAAGATCATCATGGAAAAAATAGGCCCCGTAAGTGGCAAAAAAAATCAGAAAAATCAAAGTTAGGCAACTTGACGTAAAAATTTGAATAAGTTTTTTATATTATTTCAAAAATATGTAAGAATAGAATTTGTAGCAAATTGAATGTAGTTTCTAAACCACTAGGTTTGTTTTTAAAAAAAAGATATCTATTTGGTGAAAATTTGAATTTTCAATGCAGTGGTACTTAAATTTCAGGGAAAAATTAAGATGTAGGTGTCTGTCTGACCACCCTAACCACAATATTTTAGATATAAGTAGAGGACTCATGCCATGATGTGATGCATATTTTTTTGTAATTTTTTTCCAAGTAAATAATTAACTATGAATCTTTTATTACAACTTTTAAAAAATATAAAAACCTTGTATGTTTGACCACCTTAACTTGGTCAAAACTTCATGAAATTCTATTTTTATTTTTTTAATCCTATAGTATGTCAAGCATAGAATGTGACACATGTTTTGGATTCAAAAAATGTGATACCATTTGAAAGCTATAAATGTTTTTCAATCAGTCTATCAATCAAGACTTTACTTGTAATTTGAATAGAAAATGAATAATAATTACTTATTAAATTCAAACTAAAGCATAATTTATATTGGTGGAAAGCTGAGAATCTCCTTTAAAAACACTTTTCGTTTCATCAATTCTGGGTAAAAAAAACTCGTCAGCCACATATCCACCATATTGCCACTTTTTGGCCCATCTTGATCCTGTACATACCCTAAAGTTTTCTCTTACTACCACAAAAAATGATGTCATCAACATAGACAACAACAATCAATTAATACTCACCTTTTGTCTGGATTTAAATATTGCTATTTGTAATCCCTCTTCTGAATCCAGGTTGATACAGGTACATGCCCAATCTACAATACCAAGCCCTAGGAGCCTGTTTAAGTCCATACAATGTCTCTTTCAATCTGTAGACATAATCCTTATTCTTAGATAGTTGAAATCATTCAGGTTTCTTAATGTATACTTCTTCAAGATTACCATTCATAAATGTTGACTTGAGATCCATCTAATATACCTTGAAATTCTTATACAAAGATCCTTTTCCTCTACATAATGACGGTAAAACTTTCACATATAGTATAGTTCTTTAAAAATAGAATAGTAATATCTTATATGAATATGACATTGGTTGCATCAAACAAAGTTCTTCCCAAGTAGCCACCATAACTATCAAGGCACCTAATTGTGTCGTCACTACTCGAAATGGTCAAATTACTATTCATGTAGCTTCATCCTCCTCCCAAACACACATAACTATAACATTCTTGACTACTTAAATAAAATACCATCACATATATCTATCCCTGAGGTACTTAACACATTTACCATCCATAACAAGCTGCTTGAGAAACCCACCATGAATCCTATGTCCCTAATGATGTTGATCTTGTTCAATTTCAACCCATGACAGGACACTTATCATCCCCATAATCTATCATTTTTCCACTAAACACGTGCCTTCCATTAATCCATCTCATAACAATTTACTATACCTTCAAGCTCACATCTATAAGACCATAATTAAACACATCCTAGTAGATGGTGCATCAAGACTTAATATTTGTAGCCTATGTCTAATAAAGCAATTAAGATATTCTGATGATGTTGTTGAACTCTATACTAAAATTAACATCAAAGCATACAAAAAGTTGAGCATGAATCTAAAGGCTCTATCAAGCTACCCATTCAAGTCAGACCCGCAATAGTTGAAACCACTTTCCAAATCTTAGACCTTGATCTCCCCTATAATATCCTCGATGACCATCCATGGATCCATGCCATGCAAGTCATTCCATCCACATTCCATCAATGCATAAAGTTCCCCCAAAATGGAACTAAAGTGACCATCCATGTTGATCTGCATCCATTGAAATATTGCAAGTTCTTACAAAGCAATCATCACAACATTACCCTACAAACACCACATCACCATCTTCATCTTCATATATTGATCCTTCAGCGCTACCTGCCTCTCGCACTCCCTCGAGGATCAATCAAAGATTAAATATATGATACTTAGGATTCAACTATTAGTTTGTTGTTCTTATCTTTATTTTGAAATAATTGGTAGTTCAAAGCCATTAATTTTTTGAAGGTAGTGAATAAATTTATAACATCATCACTAGTTACTCTATATCACTAGTTTTAGAGCTAACTCTCTCTATCTTCTCATTTAATTTTTGGATATTTATTAGGAGTTTATCAACCCATATTTTCTAGTATACTCCTCTCCCTTGAATAAGATTGTTCGCGATGATTTTTTCTGCAAAAAATATATTTATTTTTTGTTTATTCCACGTTGACCTTATTTGAAAGAATGATTATCTATTGAATTGGATGTTAAATTGTACAAATTGAGGTCCAAGTTGTTATATTTAAAGATATTATGTAGGTCATTCATTTGAAATCAAGAATTCATAGATTTTTAGATGTCAAAGATGTAATTGTGAAAAGAAAAAAGATCATAATGAAATATGACAATCACAATCATACCTTTGTCTAAAAACTCAAAACAACAAAATTAATCTACCATAATCACTTACATATCTCTCGGACCATTAAATCATTATATAACAATTAGATTCATATATTAATATTAAATTGATATAAATAATAACACCCGGTATTGCCTTTCAGCTTTTAACTTTCTAAAGAGGCTTGGGCTTCGCTATCTCCCCTCGCCATATTCTTGTCACAAACTTTCTCATTGGGATTGAAAATCCATCCAATCTCTTCCTGTTGAAGTTTCTGAAGAAGTTCATCAAGATTGTATGGTTGCCCTTAGGCATGCCAAACCGCCTTGTGCAACATTCCTAGATCGGAGTTCCTTGCCTTCAAAAGTTTAATAAGCAATCCCAACCTTGTCATTGACAAAGGCAATGCAACTGTGATCATGAACAAACAGGATTACCTGTCCAAGATGCACATCCTCTTATCGGACTCTAACAGCTATAGAATCCTTGATTCCAATCCCATTTCCAAATTGATAAAAAAAGTTAAGTCTGCCATTATGGGGTCGTCATTTGATGATGCCACCAAAAAATGGCTCTACCCCTCTAAAGAGGTAACCCCACGTATCTATGGGGTTCCCAAAATCCATAAAGTAGGCACCCCCCTTCGACCCATTGTTGATACAATCAATTCCCCTACCTATAAGCTAGCAACTCATCTAGCCAAACTCATCTCGCCTCTCATTGGAAAATCTAACTCCTTCGTCCAAAACTCCTCTCATTTTGTCGACTTCATCAAGGACAAGAAACTTGAGGAAAATGATTTGCTTGTCAGTTTTGATGTCGTCTCCCTCTTCACCAAAGTCCCCCTTCTTGACTCAATCGAGCTCATTAGACGAAAGGCAAGCCATGAAATTGCTTCCTTAGTTGAGTTATGTCTCAGATCCACCTTCTTCTCCTTCCAAGGTGCAATTTATGAACAAGTGGATGGAGTTGCTATGGGTTCCCCTCTTTCTCCTATCGTAGCCAATCTTTATATGGAGCACTTCGAAGATATCGCCCTCCATTCTTTTCCCTTCAAACCCAAGTGGTGGAAACGTTATGTAGATGACACCAATATCTGTTGGTCTCATGGTCGTGAGAAACTTGAAGAATTCCACTCACACTTAAACAACTTATCTCCTCACATCTCTTTCACCAAAGAAATTGAAACTGATAACCAACTGCCTTTCCTTGACGTTCTTCTCATCAAGAAAATAGATGGTTCATTATCTCGCTCTGTCTTTCGTAAAACCACCCACACTGACCTGTACCTTCACTCTTCCTCTCACCATCATCCGAGCCAAAAAGCTGGGGTCCTCAAAACCTTAGTTTCTAGAGCTCTCATAATTTGTGATGATGAGCACCTTGACCATGAATTGGCCCACCTTACCCATGTATTTTTATTAAATGGTTACAAAAGGAAACAAATCAATAGGGCCATCAACCAAGCCAAAGCTAGGCTCACCCTCAAGCCTAACCCCTTCTGCCCCCCCTCCGCCCCTCTAGCCACCCTTCCCTATGTTGAAGGTGTCTCCAACAAAATTGCTAAAATCCTCGTCAAAAAGGGTATCAATTGCACCTTCAAGCCCATTTTCACAATTAGAAATCACATTCCTTCCCCCAAAGACCCTCAAGATCATTTCCTCAAATCCGGTGTCTACAAAGTGATGTGTTCTTGTGGCATCCCCTACATCGGGGAAACAGGTCGTTCCATCAACACAAGAATTAAGGAACATGGTGCTGACATAAGGCATGAACGCATCTTGAAATCGGCCTTAGCTGAACACTCCTCTAAGACAAAGCATCACATTGCCTTGGAAGACACCAAAATCCTTTTCAATGAAGATAACTTCTTTAAGAGGAAACTTAAAGAAGCCATTGAAATCAACAAGCATCCCCACAACCTCAACCGAGATGGGGGATGGACTTTAAGCTTGTCCTGGAAACCCCTCCTAAATAATCTCAATGTTGTCTCTCCTTGTCAATCCTGATCCCCCTTCCTCTCCCTCCTCTTTTCCCTCCTCCTAATTCCCCCCCTCTCCTCCACCCCCCTCCCCCCCTTCCTCTCTTGGGCTCTCTTCCCGCCGCACTCCTCCTTCTCTCTTCTTCTTCCTTTTCCTTCTTTCTCTTATCTTTTATCATTTTTATTAATTCTATAATTTTTAATTTATCTTCTTTAAGTTTGTCTTCCTTGTTTGACTTCTCTTCTTTTTTTTGGTTTGATATTAATTTGGAGGTTTGTTATCCTCTCCTTTTTGCTTCTTTTGTTTCTTTGTGCTTTTTTGCAGTTTTACGTTTTTAAGGTTTACTTGTCTCATTTATAAGGTTTATTTTTCACGTTAATAAGTTACTCAGTTTTCTTTGTTCTGGTTGCTCTAGTTTTTTGGTTTACTTTTTTCATCTTTATGTTCTTTATCTTTTTTATGTCATTTGTTCTCCTTATTTTGTTTGTGATTTTATTGGAATTAGTTTTTCCTGTTATTTATTTGTTTTCCTTCTTTTTTCCTCTTTGGTTTATTTTATATATATTTATGTTTATTATCAATAATTATCTAATTTAAATTAATAAATATTTCTTTTATTTTAATTGGTTGTTTCATTTCATCCTTCTTTTATTTTTGCCTTTTGAGTTGATCTTATTTTATTATTCCTATTGATAATTATTTTTTTCTCTAGCATTCGTATTCATTGATTTATTTTTCTCATTTGGGGTTATCATCTCTTTGTCTCTTTTTATTTCAATTTTTCTTTTTTTTCTTCTTTTATATCCTTCTTTATTGGTTTCTCTTGTCGTGGTTTTCTTTGAATTAATCTATATTTTTTCTTTCTTTTATTTAATTATCTTATTTTTTGCTTCTCTTTATTTCTCACTTTTGTTTATTCTTTTTGTTTCATTTTTAATATTATTTTTAATATTGTCTTTTAATTGGTTGCTCCTCATTCTTTTATTTCTTGTCTCTCTTATTGTTCCCCTTTAGGTGGTCATTGCTTTTATCTTCTATCTTTTTATCTAATTTATTAATTTTCTTCTTTTATTTGTTTTAATTTTGTGTTATCTTTGTTATATTTTTTGTCTCATTTTATTCTTCTTCCTTCTTTGTTCTTGGTGGGCATTTCTTTTCCTCTTAACTTTAGAATTTTTATTCTTATTAGTTTTTTGGGTTTTGTGCTTCCCAATCCCCTTACCTATCTCCTATTTCTATCCAGTCTGCTATCTCATCTTTCACTTCTCTCTCTTTCTACTTTTCATCGATGATGGATCATGAGTATGATCCGAAAGCGTTGATGTAAAATATGCACCAGTTTATCGAAGTCTTGAAGCTATCTCTTTTCATTTCAAAACCCACATTTTTTTCCCAACTAGGGCATCATGCCATAACATAATTTTGACCTCCCTTGTCCTTTTGCACATCAAACTCCACAACCTCACCCTATTTCCAACCTATTCTAACTTATTTTCAAGCAATTTCTTCTTTTCACCTCTTCTAGCCTTGCTTTTAAGGGGCTTCAATTCTGAATTTTCAATAGGGGCAGCATTAGTACTTTGTTTCAATGCCTTTACCAATGCTATTTTCTTATTAATACTCCCTATCCTACTTACATCAAGTTCATATCACCGAGAAACAACCTGAAAAATAGGTGGAATGGCCTATTTCAACATATTACACTCGAACCTGTTGATGGTGTTTTCTGCACAACAACAACTCAGACATAATGCAATATTCTATCTCTCTTGAAAGGTAATTTTCAACAACAAGTGATAAAATCACCCCAAGGTCTCTTGGGTGTCAGGTCATGACAATGCATAAACAACTCAGATAATATGTGAAAATGTTGGTAATCACAATCAGACCTTACTACAAGCAAACTGTATCTCTCCAATTTATCAGATTTTGCAATATTATGATCTTAAATCCTAAATCTAACCAAATAATAAAGAAACAACAAAAGATGAGGGTGTAAGAGATGTAATGAAATCTAAACTATTTCTAAGATGGACAATGCAAATGATAAATACCTAGAACGAACCAATCTCAAATAACCAATTCCTGCTTAACCCACAATGCAATATCACAAGAAAAGGTGCAATCTTCTAAGGCATACAGATTTTCAAATCATAGACATTCATCCACAATCTAACTAAGCACAAATAAATGTATGGTCCAGGTTGACTTCACCAGCCTACTACAATCAGATAGTTACTGGGAGTATAGACCAGAGATTGCTACAAACATTCCAAGCATGAAACCATGAACATTATTCACCAAACTTATCTAGTTCTAAATCTAACATCAAATCTATTATCTTCAAGCAATTTCAAAGGATGGAACAATAGGAACCATGCAAGATAAACTAACACAAAAGAATTCACCAGAAACCACAATGCCTTCAATTGTATTAAATCACCAAAATGTAGCAACAATTCCTCTGTTCTATGTTACAACATTTGCTTCAAAGAACTAACTACTATCTCTACTACAGAATGCTCTAGCTCTTTCTTAATCTAGCTTGTCTCTATTATCTATCTAACCCCTTACAAATGAGGCACAAATGCCATTTATAGAGATCCCCAAAACATGTCGGCCCAACCAAACATTTACAAAATAAAATAGCCAAAACAAGTTGGCCCTAGGAATTTCAAAATAAGGCACACATTAACTGTCGATACATCATCAGGTCAGCCAAAACACATTCCTCAATGCAGCCTAGATCAACACATGCCCTATAATAATAGGGAAGCACAAATCATGAAGTTGGCATTAATTACTGCCTCACTTATCCTTATTCTGATCCAATGATTCATGAACCTTCAAAAAGACCTTATCCAACTCAGCAATAGGTGGCAAGGGTAGGATTTTGAGCCGACATTCAATTGATCCAATTTCTTCCCTTGACCGCTTAACTGTTGTATCCCAATCACCCTTATATACTAAGTACTTATCCACCACCGCCAGATAGGTAGCCACATCATCCAATTGGTGCCCTGTCACAGAATTTTCAATATCAGGGGCATAGACATCATGCCACCATTCCCTCAATTGCTCTAAGCTCAAGTATTTAGGGGCGATCTTCCTCCTGCCAGTCATTAACTCAAAAAAGGCGATGCATCCATCATAAACATTGGTTAAATCACCATCCATCTGCTTCCTTTGTTTGTGGATCTTCTTAATGGTTTTCTATCGGATTTACAGGGCTTCAAACCACTCCCAAGGCTCATTAACCCTAGATGAAGGAAGGATTCCATCAACAACCAGCTCATCCTTACTATACTCCATGATTGCTTTGGTTTTCTGCAATAAGAGATCAATGTCCTCCTTATCCTAAGATAAAACATAATCTAGTAAATCCTTAGCCCTTATTGCATCCTTTCCAGTTGAAAGGATCTCCTTTATTGCATCATCTCCCTTAACATGTACCTCCTTTAACCAATTTACTGTAGCCAGAGTAGAATCTTTCATCTTTTCTATTTTAGAAATGGTCTCCTTCAGCAAGAAACTAGCAGTAGCAAAGGAGGATGGGTGAAAAGAATGCAAAGGCTTCATTAAATATTCTAAACATTTTCTAAGCCTTTCGTTCTCCTTCTTTAGCTCATGTTTAGACTGTGTTTCCTTAATCTCCCAATTATCACTGCACTGGACCCCTCATATTCTTCAATATCTTGCTCCATAGAAGTAGGCCCAAGATTAATGGTTTGTACATCATAATCCTCCCCGATGACCTCATCTTTACTTTTACCAGCAGTAGGAGTAGCAATATGAATAACCCTATTACTAGCTTCATCCCTTTTGATCTTTGAAACCACCTTGGCTGCCTTCTTCTTCTTTCCCTTTCCAATCTTTGCCAACATTTCATCCCAGTTGAGAGGAGTGTCCTCAACAATGACCTGTTTCCTCTTGATTTCTTTGTCTAGCCAATCCGGAACAGCAGGATCCACCCAGATTTCATCCTTCTTAACCTCTTCATGCTGATCTAACATCTTATCCTTTTCCTTTTTAGGAGACTGACCACCTTTGTTTTCCAACTCTGGCTCCTCCTCTTATAGGGGTGATGGAGTCTTAACAAGGACATCCTCCTTTTCAGGGGATCTATTATCTTTGCTATTTGTAGGAGAATCCTCATACTATACCAATGGGGAATGATGCACCTCCACATGTCCTACCTCAAACTTAGCAGCTGCGCCATAAAGTTCTCCATCCTTAAAACAGTTCTACCTCCCCATTGGTCTCATGCTCTTCATGAGTTGTTTGCTCAGGTATACCCAATGAAGGAGAGGTATCTTTCTGTTGTTCCACAGTAGATGCCTTTGGAAGAGGATCTGCCTTTTGCATAGTCTCTTTGGGAGATGGAGTTCTTGACCTTCTTGAATAAACCTGGGTTTTCTCTCCTGAACTCTCTACATCAACCACATGAGGATCCACCTTATCTTTAGAAGTTTCCTGATCTTTCTTCTTAGAAGCCCTAGTTGTCCTTGTCCTCTTTGGCTCTGGAGGAGTGTCTTCCTTTTCTGCTTTCTCAAGTTCCTCCTCTTCAGAAAACTTACCTATTTTTACAGCATGACTTCTCTTCTTCCCCCTAGGCTTTCTTTTCTTTTCAGGCTCACTCTCCTTAGGGCCTCTTATTTTAATCTTAAAAGGTGAGCTTACCTTAGTTTTTCCTGTAGAATCATCCTCTCCTGACTCCTCCAAGGTAGAATGAGCACTCAGATTCCCCATCAGATTGAAAGTACAAGGTACCTTCTCGCTCTCCAATTCCCATACTTTATGTTTCAGCCATGACTTGGTAGATTTCAGAATGGGAGCCATCAATTCCTCCAACTCAATTATTTCCTTTTCTGACCAGATTATATCTCCAATGGGCCTGTCTTTAACTGATTCAAATGCATGATCCTAGACTAAATTTCCATCATCTTCCAACTAATCAGGAATCAACTTGACATTGTACATTCTGATCACATCAGCTAGAAGCCTATAATATCTTTTCTTTCTCACCTCAAAGTCATCCTTGCTATTTGCCCAGTAGTCCTCTAGATCATCTTTGTGATGATATTCTTTAGTGGCCTTCTTGTGTGCTTCGCCAGTGATGTCAAAGCCTGCCCTCTTAGAATGGAAAGAGAAATCATAAGTACTCAACTCCTCCCCTGATGCATGAGCTGATTGGATTGAAGGGAAAACCTCACTTATACCAATTTTCAAGGGAAAATCCCCACCGAACCCTGTCTTGTGCTTCTCTCTTTTAACAACAGCATCGAAATCACATATCTGTCGGGTAACCTCCAGAAGTATGATATGGTCGGTAGGATATCTAGGCAATCTGTATGGAGTAGTTGGGAATCCATCAATTCTGATATAGGAGAAGGTAGGGAATTGTATGAACCGGGCTCCATATCTTTTAATGAATTCCTTGGCTCCATCAAAAATTCTCACATGTTCTGCATTCTGAAGCAACCTAGTAATATGCATAGTAAATGCATCATTTGTTCTTCTATAATTCTGATTCCCTAGGTGCAACTCAGGGTATACCTCATAGATGACATCCTATCCAAATGTTCCTTTTGGACTCAATCCCCTGTATGGATAAAATCTGGCAAGCACATATACCACATTAGATGACATGGTAAACTTCTTTGTCTCCAACACATCTCTCAGTTGCCTATCAATCATTGCACTGATAATCCCTGCCCAATGGTAGTTGATGCCTTGCTCAATCTTGTTAATGATGTGCACCATCCAATTCTCCAGTGCCCCAGCACTCCTCAAGCCAGCTACCCTGCTCAACAGTGTGATTGCATCATATATATCTTGTCTGAACTTGACCCTGTGTAACTGCTTAGGCAGCTTGGAGAAATGAGATTTTGGCTTTTCCAGCCAGGAATTGATCATCTACTGGGCTTTGGTAGGTTCATCCTCATAATAAGTCTTGGCCAAGTCCATGTCCAAGGCACACACACATGGCAAGTCTGGCATATCAAATGCCTGGGCAATGGAAACTAGGTTAAAGTTTGCCAACACTCTCCCATCAGTGCTAAAAATCCTCTGCGTATCAAAGTCATAGTGTCGGGCACACTCTAATATCAATTCATAGCATTGAACTGCAAGAGGAAATCCTGCCACATGAGCCAGTTCGGATTTTACCATTCCCTTGGTCAAGACTGATAAATCCCTTTGAGCTAACCTTTCTTTGAATTCCTCGTATCTCCAGGCTCCTACATTGGTATCCGAGACCTCTGACCAAATTGAAGCCACCTTACTATCCGACAATTGACTCTTCACATCCAGCTTGACCCTTTCTGCATCTGAAACTGAGGATCCCTTGGTATCTCCCTTGGCCTTTCCTGCTGCTCCCTTACTCGATTCAGCCTGCATTCATAAAGGAGCCTCATGAAAATCCAATTATCATCAATATTTAAATCAAATGTTAGCCTCAAAACCACATGAAATCATTAAGATAAATCATTAATCATCAATCTTAAAAATCCAGGAAAATGAAATAATCTGAGAAAATCCAGTCGGGGCGGAATTCGGAGAAATCCGACCTAGACAGACTCCTGCTGCCAAGACATCATTCATCAAATAAATCATCAATATGGACAAAATAGATGCGTGATTATCATGAGATTCATTCATTTAGCAACAAGAAATCATCATCCAACATTTAATTCATTATTTCAACTTCAAAAATCAAAATCAATTAGAACCAGGTAGAAAATCAAAAAAATCTGGACAATTCAGATTTTTGCGAACAGCTAGAAATTCTGGGAACTCATCATATTCTGGGGAAATGGCAAAATCCGGGAAAATTCGGGTGCACAAAAATTCCACGGACACCTCAGAAACCCGATGATCGTTTGACGTGCAAACCATTAATCGAATGACCATACAAACCCCCCTATCTGAATCCACCGAACATAAACTCAATCCCAATAAACAAAATTTTGATTGCACTCAAATTTAAACCCCCAAAACTCTCACATGGTGGATGCCTGTGGTGAAATAATGATGCCCTAAACTTAACAACCAAACCTCCGCCATGGGAGCTAAATCGAGTTAGAAATTCAGACACTATCCCTCAAAATGATGAAACTAGGGCACACCAGGGTCTCAAGTGTTGCGAACAAGGTCGAGCTAGACACAAGACAAGAGGGTCATAATGACTCCACCAAACTTAACAACCTTGGGCAGACATACTGAAACCCTACCTTCACATATTATACCATATTATGCGCCAACAAGTCAAGGCCCTAATAGGAACACCTAGTCACAGGGGAGTACCCGACATTCAATTGATAAACAAAGGGATGCACAACACAAGTACTAAAACCTGTGGAAAGGTGAGTTCAACCCTAATTCGATAAATATGTGATCATGAAAACAAGCAAGGGCCGACCCAAATAACCACCATTCAATAACCTAAAAGATTCAATCAAAGTGCAAACAATAGGAGAAGTCAATAACGACTTACCATGGATCAACTTCCGAATGAACCTTGAGCCCGAGGAAGTCACTGTGAATCAAGGAGCCTTAGTGAAGAAAATATCAACACAGACGTCCAAGGAATCCATGCTCAAGCGGACCAAATCCACCGATCGAAGCTCAAAATGAACAAACTCAAGTGCTAGAGCAAATAGCAAAGGAATAATGAAATGAGGAAAAGCACTAAAATCCCTTAAATTTGCTCACACTCGCGCCAAAGAGGACGTACCTCAAGCATTAATGGCTGATAAGACATATTGAGAAAATTCAGAAACCCGAAGTCGAAACGGAATTCTGGAAAAATCTGAGCCAACCGGACTATCCTGGTGAGCATAAATTTTGCAGACGACGCACCCCTCCAGGACTCCGATGAAGTCCGGGAAAATCCGCGTGGCCCTGAAAATCCCGGATTTAACTAGAAACCCAAATTTCGGAAAATCCAACATTGACAAAAGATGGACCAAGACCCGAAAAAATCTGGGTGAGCCGAAAAATCCTGGACCTAGGGCAAAACCTGGACTTCCATTAAAAACCAAGTTTGATCAATTCAACCTTCAAGGTAAGACCAAGGCAAGCAA
The DNA here is from genome assembly GCA_007258455.2 of Sequoia sempervirens. Lineage (NCBI taxonomy): Eukaryota > Viridiplantae > Streptophyta > Pinopsida > Cupressales > Cupressaceae > Sequoia > Sequoia sempervirens. The sequence goes on from VDFB02382883.1 coordinate 25,378, forward strand.
TACCAACATCCCAAGACCTTAAAAGGACAAATCCAATAAAAACCAAAGGTCCAAGAGACATTCGAAATCAGAAAATAGAGGGTCCCTACTCCAAGTCGGGCGTGTGTGCAAAATTACTGCAAATGGCTGACTCATTTGAAATGCTCGAACATTTAGATGACAAAAGCAGGAATCAAGAACCAAGGAACTTATGGTTTCAACTCATCCATCCGGTCACCACCCTCTGATCAAACCAAAGAACCCACAAGTCACCCAAACTTTCCTACACTAGGATGTGAGTGTGTGCATATGCATTCATTACCCCTTAGCTACAAAAGAAACCAAACTTGGTTTGAATAGGCCTTGAAGATTCATACTCTAAAAAGCAACTTGGATAGAGCCTTGCTACGGTGGGGGCATCCATGGCCAACGAGGTTATGGTTGTGATTCTCACGAACCTTAAAGCTCCTCTGCCCGATACGGTTCATAGCCGGTAGAGATATTTAGATTCCCTGATGAGTTGAATTGAGTCTTTTGATTTTCCATATGTTCACCAAATCTCAATGGGAACATCCTATTTTTCATCATAGGAACAACTGTGACTACTCTGTTTCCCTGACTCTTATCAAAAATTGTACATTTCTTATTTTCAAAGACAACTCTATAGTTCTTCTCACATAATTGTCCAACACTTAACAAATTATGTTTTAACTCAGGAGTGTAATAAATATCTTTAACACTCTTCATACCTTCTTTTGTGTGGACCTCCATAGCACCTTTTGCAGCAACCACCAATGATTTATCATCACCGAGCTAAATCTTTGACTTGAAACTTTCATCCTTTGTTGAAAACAACTTCCCATTTCCTGACATATGGTTAGAGCATCCAGAATCTAGGTACCAAACATCTTTACTAGTATTTTTTCCTTTAGCATAAGATAAAAATAAATTATCTGGAGGATTTTCATCACCTTCTTGAGCATAATTAACACTTTTACCTTCTTTTAATCTACATTCTCTTTCAAAATGACCATAGCTATTACAATAGTAACATTGAACATTCCTTTTATCAACTCTACCTCTACCTCTTCCTCTAGAACCACCTCTTCCTCTTGAGCCACCTCTGCCTCTACCTCTTGAATTATTCTGATTTTGACCTTTACCTTGGCCTTGATTGCTTTTGCCAGCTACTGCTGCCATCTTCATTCTAAGTTGTGATTTGTACTTTGGAGGAAAAAAGATTTCTCAACACTTTCTCCAAAATTTAATCTTTTAGTCTTTCTTCATGTGAGATCAAAGATCCAACGAGGTGATCGAATTGAAGGGTTGTCAAATCCTTTCTTTCTTCCATGATTATGGCAACATGATTCCATCTTGCTGTGAGAGACCTCAAAACCTTTTTTATCAAAACCTCAGTGTTCACAATTTCTCCAAGTGTAGCCATCTTATTGACCACATCTTTTACTCTGACACAATACTCACTCACACTTTTTGCTTCTTGCATCTTTAAATTCTCAAATTATCTCTTCAATGTCTGTAACTTGACAACTTGGACTTGGTCACTACCTTGGTAAGCTTCTTTTAGAGTCTTCCAGGCATCCTTAGTTGTTGTTGCACTTGCAATTCTTGGAAATAGACTCTTATCTAGAGCTATTTGAATATGAAACAATGCTTGAAAATTCTTCTTAGCCTCCTTCCTAGCTATTCTTTCATTGGCTATGAGGGCATTCCAATCAGTTGGCTCTTCATAACCTGATTCAACAATCTCCCACAAATCTTTTCCTATCAAAAAAGTCATCATTTTTATGCACCAATAATCATACTCATTTCCATCAAATTCTAGAATGGGAAAGGTGTTAGAATTCGACATGATAATCTTTGGAGAAATTCCAACTACTAGATCTTAAACCCAAAAAAAAATACCTGCTCTAATACCAATTGTACATTCCAAAATTGAATCCCCTATTTCTTACAGCCAACTGATAAAAATAATCATGACAAAAAAAATAGATAACAGCAAGAACATAGAGGAATTGTTCCCAACTAATGAACTAACAGACATTAAACAATATGTTCAACATAAAAAAAAACATAGATATATAAACCATTCAATGACAACTTCTGCTTTGTTTCAAAACAAAACGACTAGCTAAGATTAGCCACACTGGAAAAAACAAGGATCTCTTCATATCAATTATCTCTTCTTGATAAGAGTCTGCCAAGTCAGCATCAATTATCCATAGCATTTGTGTGTTGAAAATTGAAGGCCTGTTCTAATTATATTGCGATGACAAACATTATAGAAAGCACATGGAAAAATGGTATTTAAAGTTGGCATGTTGCCGGTTCATAAAAAGTAATTATTTTTTGTACGAGTAGCAGAGACCGTGATGATATCATGCTTTACTTTTCACACACAAACTTCCCAAATTTGAGTGGAGTGGCAGAGATAGTGAAGATAGATTTCCCTCAAATCTCCATAGATTTTTTAAAAA
>VDFB02382884.1:0-38573 GCA_007258455.2 Sequoia sempervirens
TATTTCTTAAGCTATATGTTGTTATTTTTGAAATCATTTTCAAATTGCATAGCTCAATACTTACTCTGTATTTAGGATTACTCACTGGTTTTAATATATTACTCATAGTTCATGGGTCAATTTATCAGCCAATCACCTTTTATTTACAAAATCTTTCAGATGGGTTATCATTGTAGTCATGCTATGATGAGTTTTGTCTCTCTTATTCTCCTATATAGTTTATTATTTAAAATAACCGCCAACTCTTTGATATACTATATTGTTGAATGAATTATTTGTTATTAATAATGTATCTAAACATACACCACATTAATCCTTGAATATACATTGTGGGATTACCCTCCTGGGTTTCACAGAGCCCAAAGTGTAGGAGTAGGATTTTTGCAAATTTTGCTCGTTCATTGGCCAATCCCTTTAGAGTTACTAATTATTGGAAAGGGAAAAATCCATATGTAATTTTGGAGACCAACTTGGTTCTAAAAAAATAACCAAGATAACTTATTACAATTAGGTTTTAAAGGGACCCAAAACCCTACAAAGGAAAGCTGCAAATAGATAAAAACATAGACCATCAACAACCAAACATCATCAACTACCTTAAAGATAAACAAGATTTCCCATGATGAAAAGAACAAGTTTTGAAGGGAACCTGAAACCCTCTATAATTATGTTTTAACAAGGACCAAAAACTATAACAAGTTAGAGAGAACCACTGAGCACTAAGGAGCATCAATCTTCATACAACACCATCCAACTTGATTCTCCAACCCATACTCCACCTTTATAGGAGAGAGCTCCCTTCTATAGGAGAGGAAGAAGTGAGAACCATTACTACCAAAGTTACCACCCTCCTACACATACAAGCTCCACCTCAATAGGAACCAACAGAAGAGAAGAGAACTTCCCAACACAACTATAAAATCTAACTGCACCACAATAGGAGAGGGCTTTTCCTCAATAGGATTAATCTTCACCTTAGTAGAAAACAACTGTAGAACCCAACAAAAAGCAATCACTCAAGTAGAAATGACCATCACCTCCTCCTTTGGATTCAAGAGAACCTAGTACTTGAGGAAATACTTTCACAACACCCCAAGCACCAACAATAATCTAGAATTCTCAAAACACACAATATTTTGGGAGAGAAGATATAACTTTATACACTACCTAGCCAACAACAATAAATCAATAAAATGGACAACAAAGGATACCATGATCTCCATGGACAATAGGGGCATAAATAAGCACAACCCATCCAAAACAGAGAACAACCCCTCCAACAAATGAAGCTCAAAAAGAGCAACAAACCAAACATCCCACAAAGGAAAAACTCCATTAAACACCAAGCACCAAGGGACGTCAAGACACACCAAGAGAACCCCATAGAAAAGTAGCCTAAAAAATCTAGCAAAAGAAGGGGCCAAAAAACCAAAGGGAAAAACATCACCTAACCAAAGCCATAAAAACAATCCCAAGGACCACAATGAATAGAGACTCGAGCCCAAAGTGAACAGAAACATATAGGACCTAAGAAGGAAAGGGGAGCCCACACAAGAAGAAATCAAGAGCTACCATCGAGCACCAAGAGTTAAACCCCCCAAAAGAATGCCACAAAACAAACAACAGAGAGAGCCCAAAGAGGCCAAGGAGATCCAAGAAGGAAGGAGTCAAAAATTAGGCCAACAGGAAAAGCACACTAGCTACCCCAACACACCAATCAAAGCCAAAAATAAGCCACTACACAAATAGCAACCTATAATGCCCAATTTTTTTTACCAAATTACAATTAAGGACAAAACACAAATTTCAAATTTTGTTCACATACGCTTACAAAAATCTCAGGTTTGCTACCAAAGCAGGCACTACAAGAAAGCATACAAATTTTAACCAGTCATAAAACTACAATCTTTTAGTTAGATAACTAAAATTTCTTAGACAATCATGGTTGGGGTTCAAAGGGAGACATGAAATTCACATCATCGAAGCATTCTTAGTTATTTCTACTAACTTGTTAATTATAATCTAAAACATGATTCAAGTCACATTTTTTTTATATCAATAATAACTCAAAGTAATAATAGTAGAATAAGTCCTAGGGGACAAACCTATTCCTTGGGGGCTCGTCTCTGATGGCCTTTCCTACATAACATTTGCATAGAGACTCCATAGTTTGACAACTTGCATTTTCCCCAACTCATTTTGATTGACCAAACAAAAAGGGGTATATCCAATGGGTTTCAAATGCTGACTCTACCTCAATCACAATCAAATAAACACAACACTAAACTTCACTATTTTGTAAAAATTCAACACATGCTTCTTGTATTGATGTTCTTCTATACTCAAGGTATCTCCCTCTATATTTTGATTTAATAAATAGGGTAATAAATCTCATATAGTTCATCTATTACACTTTTAATTTGAGTGAATCACTTATAATGCCTCCTTAATGTGGAATAGTTCCTGCTAATACCTACATTTATATTTGATGAAGTTGGCAAGTGCAAAACAATATAATGGTTTCAAAACATACTTTGGTTAGCAATAGAGAGATTAACACAAGTAACCCGATCATTATAATCTAATATAATAGAATTGGAAGAATTAGCTAGCAATGAAGGTTTGTTCAAATGATATACCTTTTGATCTTACATGTCTAGAGATTAAAAGAATAAAACTATACATATCCTTATTTCATTAACTTCTAATAGACATCACATCATTGACATAGTATATCAATTTAATAATCAAGTTATATTTAAACAAACTATTGCTTACAACTATAAAATCACCCATTACTAATTTAATTACTAATCTATGAAAATACATTCAAGGATCATTCAAAATGATAATTACAATATGATAGTGATATTTGAATTATATAACCAAAACAATGATCCATATTCCAAAGAATGGAAACCAATGTGAGTGAAATCTTGGGACAATAATTTTAGAGTGTGGAGATATTGACATCGAAGGGTAAGATCCAACATTAATTTGGGTAGTAATTCAAGTATGAGTTGCATGGATAATTAAGTTGTATGATTTACAGCATTATTAATATTTTATTGAAATGACACTAATATTATTGTCCAATGCTAATGAGCCAAACTGTTTGCATATTACAATTGGTTTACTTTAATGTTTGCTAAAATCTATTTGAAGCTAAATTCTGCTATATAATAATATTAATAATAAAATTATTTACATATTACCATTAACCTTAGTGAGAAATATTAATATTTATAACTGCATTTAAATATCCTTGCGTAGAGGTGGCACAACTCCTAGACGATGTTACTGCTTTACATCGAGTGAGTGAAACACATCAAAATGAGAGTTACCATTAACCTAGGAAAGCCAATCGAGAATGTTCGGCTAACACGTAGGCGTGAAAGCATTTATTTACTTTTATGCCGTCTTATGGCACCAAATATTAGCAAAGATGGTTAATTGAAATTACAATGATAATTTCAAGGAAAATATACTAAAGACAAGCGAAAACAGGGTATTTTCAACTTTATTAGGCAATGAAGTTATATTTTAAAGTTAGCTTAATCAATTCGTAGACTAGTGCATGTCATTCAGTAACCTTATTTTATCAGCGAGATACTTAACATTAAAGCACTTAAGATAAATGCCTAGTCCTAAAAGTCAAAGATTTGGTAAAATTTTATCCATTATTTCTTTCTTAAGGGAGAAATCATTCTTCTATCATTAATCAAACTTGGTAACTTGAGTTTGTCAAATCTTCAACTTATCGCTTAACTTAACGTATAATTAACGATATGGGATTTCCACAATTCATATTGAAAATAATTATGCTGTTTCTGAATTTGATGATAAAAAACTTGCACACAATCAAATCCAAAGACAGCGTAATTACTTTTAGCATATAATTCCACATGTCTCCTAAAAGAAATATAGCATAAGAATGATGACTGGATCCGCTTAATTTAGTAATTTTTAATCTTTTTGCATGCACATACAAATTTGCAGTGGAAATGGTTTCTTTTGAAGTGCTGTAATCCAAACTTGATTTTGGGTGAGACATATAAACAGTTAAGAAAATGTTTCTCGATCATGCCTAAAAAGGTTGAGTTGATTTAACTATAATGCAGTTCCTTATTGCCTGTGCTGTCCTATTCCTTACTCATATAGGGAAAATAATAGAGATGTTAACATTTTTAGGGAGATATACATTTAGATAGATGCAACTTCTGTTATTGATAATGAGTAGAGACTGGAGAACGATTGCTTCACCAATATTGCAAGAATTCTCAAGAAAACATGATTGTCAAACCAAAACACAGCTATACCTATGATTTTTGTAGCTATTGTAAATTTCACAGGAAACATTTCATCAATAATTGTAAATGTTAAATCACGAAATTGAAGTGTCAATTCACATGAAATATCTTCCTTTATAAAAAGATAACCTACACAAAAGAAACACTTCTGTTCCAAAATTAGAACACCTCTTAGGGAACTGCATGCACAGGTTATAAGATTTTTATTCTACAAAAAAATGTAAAGTTCCTTATATAAAAAAATCAAGAGACAATGGATTGTAATGCCCATTCTGAACATATTAACTACAACTCTAGAATAATGAAGAATAATTACAGTGCGCTGCAATGAAGGAACCCTAAACCATTGAATGTGTTGACTGAGGATCGGTACTTGCAAATGGTCATTTGCACATTTTAGCATGCTAAGGAAATTGCAATACAGATGGACAAGCGAGTTTCACCCAAAAGCAAGGATAGAGGATCTGGTTACTACACCCTCAAATCTCCTACAGAAGCTGACTTCAACATATTCACAGTGAATGAAAGGTAGAGCTAATAATATCAAGTTTCTAGAGCTGCTGGATCAATTTGGAGTTTTACTGGGTTTAAAGAGATGAAAATATAAGCAACTCAGCAGTCGCAAGAATCTCTCAACATATATCGAACGGATTAAGAAACTTTCAAGTAACTAATGTTGCATGTGTAGAGCAAATTCCAAGGTGTTTTTCAGCATCCACTCTTCTTGCGCCGAAATAGGAGCTTTGGAATAACATATAGAAATCCACCTTAAAGACATAAATGCAAAAATATGGACGCCCAAACGAGGCACGTATAGATGAAAGAGTAACTTGATAACCTAAACATGCCTCAGAAGAAGTGTCAAATATTGTAGGAAATCTAAAGTTCTTGAAGCCAATAGGTCACTTAAAGCTAGAATGCTATGAATGTATACACGATTTAATATTTGGGCTGGCTATTATGTCATAAAATATAACATATTCTAATATGGGCATAAAACTATAAACCAACCATCATACTCGAATAGATTCAAAATATAAGCCTTCAACTTTTGAATTCATTCTTTTGGAGTCCACTAAAAATATCTCTTATTAAGTATTCTTATATACCTTGTAATCAAAGAAAAGATTTTATACAACAAAAAAACATACCAATTTCTCTTTGTTAGCCTTTTTTTGCCTCTGCTAAGATGAAAAAGAAATGTCTGGTCTTACGCCTAACTGTGGGCTGCTACCATCATGAGTCCACTCTTCAACGATTCCACCATTACTTATACCGGAATGATAACCTCCTTGAACCTCCTTCCCCAACTAAACTATGTATGAATTTCACTACCAGATTTCTCCTTGGTTCAACCAACCACCATATGTTTTGTCTTCTCCAACGAAGAAGCAAGCCACGTCGACAATATTTATTTTTTCCTCATCGCTGAGAGCATTATAACAAATCTAGAGTCTTTTCTGACACTTTGGGCTGAGAGAAATGTTGTGAGGAGTCTCTGTTCAGCAACCTCTATCACACCAAACAATCCCGGAATAGACGATCATAATGCAAAATGGTTAGAACAATCAGCAAAAAAGTTGATTTCCACACCTAAATTATTGGTTTCCTGAGATGGGCGCTATCGATCGTTGCATGTGCCGTCACCTCTAAAATAGATTAGAATTTACAGTAAGAAGACAAGATAAAAGCTCTAGCATTGCTCATTACTTTCCTTTCAACCACTTACTACCTCTTCCTTCTTCCGCCTCCATTTCCCCCTTCTTTTTTGATAGCTCCGCCGCAATTTATTTTATTTTAACTTTCAACTTTAATTCCCCTGACATGCACTGGCCTATATAGTAAGATCGTCTGACTTCCTCCAGGGAGATATTATGCACAACTAGATCCGATATGACATGATCGTAGCAAAACTCTACACTCGCGATAAGGAGGAGTTGGTAACACAATAAATTAAGGATAATCCGATACCCCATTTACTATACCAATACAATGCTTCTACACTTTAGCATTTATTCAAGGGGTCATATAGTATAGTTGCTTTAAAATCCAGCCATACTAAACTCTCAACCCTGCAGGAATTCGATGCACAAGATCCCATGCGTTTAAGCTACCATAATTATTCTGCACTTTAAAACTTTTTACAAACTGCCATGGGAACAATGTTTTCTATATAACAACATACATTAATCAAATTTTATGCCCGCGGGTAGAACTTGGATGACCTGAAAGCTAGAAGGTCTTTTCAATAATTGTCTGCTAATAGAAGATCTTCGTTGGGGTTTCTGACCAGTCATGTTATTATTATACGACAACAAAGAGTATGCAGGAAGTTAAATCGTTGGTTTGATTGAGTATGTGGGTGGTGAATTGTCTATGCAGTCATCAGACTGCAGTACATTTGATCATATTTATTAATTTATTGAAAATCAGAATACAATATATATTTTTATTTTCAATTAATTAATAAATACAGTCAAATGTGAACGCTGATGGCTGGGTAGACAACTGAGTAGATGTTGGCTGTGGGTGGTAGGAGGTTGTATTTATTGTCATATTAAGTAGACAGGGGATGGAGGAGTATATCCTAATTAAGAAGATGAAGATCTAGGATCTATTCTATTTACCTAGACCATGTTCTAAGGTGCTTAAGTTTGTGAATGTTTTCTATTGGTTTCACCGAGTCCACCATATTAACCCACGTTCCAAATTTGATCTAATACTAACTCGTGATTAACCCAAAGGAAAACATTATTACTAATGAGGTGCTAGATTTAGAAACACTAACTTATTTTAGGGAAAATTGGTATGATTTTTAATTTCAGCGTAATTCAGGTATTTCTATATTTCATTTAATTATTTTTTTTTTTGTAATATTTGCATTATTCTATCATAACGATAATTATATATATATATGCTTAAATATAAGAAATTAAATATAAGCACAATAATACATTTGAACACTATTATTCTCATCAAAAGCCTATCATTACATCTCACCTTGGTAACATAAATCTCTACATGAAATCATTAATTGACTAAGATAGCAATCGACTAATATAAGTATTATAAACGTGCATTCCAAAAACAAACTTGCATTCAAGTAATAGGAGGATACTGAGATCATTATTATCACTATAGAAGCTGCCCACTTATATAAAAACAATAGTAATGACAGCCCTGTTGAAGTCATGTGGTTGGGATGAAATTAATCCTCCTAAATAGATTCCCTTGTGCAAACCTTAGGGTCAGCTTTTTGGTTTTAAATTTTAGACAGTTCAATATTAATAATGGATTAATAACAATTTTATATAAATCTAGATTGTATACTACTCTCTACATGTTGCAATTAGTCTTATAGGGTTGTGTGCAATATGTTGCACAATAAGTGAAATTATAATATTATTGTTAACTGGTGGGAATAGAATATATTGTTGGTTTTTTTAGTCAGTAAACAATACTTCAGTAAATGATGCTACCATAATAACTATCGTATGAAGGGAGGGCCTTACATTCTCCTCCCCTTAGTTTAAACTTCCTCTTGGAAGTTTTGTAAGGATTGGGAATGAATCTCCATAGAACATTACACATGACCTTATTGAAACAATGATTATCACTTACTATACCAATGATAATTTGTACTATAAAACAATCATTACGTTATAGAAACTATCCTACCCATTTGAATTTGTCGCAACTAAGAAAGAGTCAAGAATATAGTACCTTGATCCATTAAAACCTCAATTCAAGGGTTTTAGTATTAGCCATAAATCTCTTAAATAAACAAACATGTTAGTCTAACTAGAGTTACACAAGCATAAACAAAAATCAAGCTAATTCCTTTATCAATGAATATAATTCATCTAACAACTATCACTCATAATGTTCAAATTTGTCTAATGATATTATTAAGAGGACATTTATCCTTTTGAACCATGATGCTCATACCAAGCCATCTTTGACAAAAGCACTTAACCATTAAACTCTTATTACAACAAATATTAGAAACCATTCATGTAGTAGTATGTATTAACCATGTGACCATTTTCAAATACACAAGAATATATCAAAACATATTAACATCCTTTGATACACCTCAAAATCCATTTACACCATAAACATCATTCATAATGAGAAAATATTTTTGTCCGAATGGGCAATCATGTCTTAGAATTATTAGCTTCACATTTTATCCAAATATGTCCTTAAGAAAACATTTTACCTTATAATCATGACACTCATACCATATCTGAAGGAATATTAATTTTGCATCATTTGTTACCATCTTTCTCACATAGTTCACAAGTATGCCACATCACATTTACTTGCAATTTCACATATACATACAACAATAGCAAGGATACTCTTCGCACTTGAGTGCACCTATCCTCATACAAAAGATGCTCTTCCCAAACTGGGTAAGACTCTCCTCATATAGAAGATGCTCTTCCGGAATTGGGTGAGGCTCTCCTCATACAACCACATCATTTACAACACAAAAGCACACAACAAAAAACTCTCCAACTGAAAAGAAGGATAGCAAAAACGTGACACCGAGCAATAGGGGTATGCACCCAAACAACACCCACAACACCAAGCAAGAGCAAAGCAAGACTAAGCCCGCCTCAAAACCAACCACGGGAAAACCAAACATCACAAAAACACCACCAAACCAACACGAAGAAAGCGAGCAAAGGAAAAAAGGGTCGGAGGCAAAGCAACTCTCTTCACACCTCCACACAACCGCCACAACCACATAACCAACAGACAAAAAACCTTTGACCCAACTCCCGCGCAGCACTAGAAAGGGAGAGTAAAGAAAACCCACACTCTCTACAAAGAACCGCAACCATCAGGGTACCAAAGGGTAGAAGGGTCCAAATGCAAGCCACCAATCTCCATCCTCATCATCTGAATCCGATTCACTCTCCTCTGCAGATGCTGAATTCAAACATTCACTGCTACTCCTATTCTCGCTCATTCCTACTCGTAGACATTACAATTGTTTAGATACGTGCAAATGTTTTTGAAATTGGGGAAAATAGATTTTGATGGGATCCGGAACCCATTACAACCAAAAGCCAAACAGCTTAAACAAGCCAAAAAAACCAGACTGCAGAAAAGACAGCCTGCAGTCAACAAAAAGATACGTGCAAATGTTATTATGATGTAATAATGTTACTATATTAATTAAAATGTTACAATATTTTTCTTTTCATACTTTTATGGAAACTTTGGCATTTAATAGAATAATAAGACAATAAGTAATGTGAATCCATGAATGTAAACACTTAGAAGTTAAAAATTTGGAGACATCTCATCTTGTTGAATGAAGACAAATATTTCACACTTTTTTGATGAACTAAAACTATTAAAATTTTATATATTATTTACACCTCAATGATTTTTACAACTAGATTATTGGTGGTTCATCAAATGTTTCACAAACATTCTTACTTTCATATTTCTAAAAAAATGAGTATTTTCTTTAAATTTCAAATCTTTCCTTTTCATAGAAGTATATGAGCTTTCTATTGCATGCAAGTCCTTCTCGAAAGCATGGGTAATGGATTAAATAACAAGAAAAATATATATAGATTCATGGTTTAGTACAAAAATTTGACATATATAAAAATAATAGGGTGAGACCACCAAGTATAACATGTATTCAGTAAGGAAAATACACCAAGAAAGCATCAAAAGAAAAAATAGATTCCTGTATGAAAAGTTATATATTAGTAACAATTAAAGGATTGCATTATTCAATCTAATAGCATTGCAAATAATTTACAAATGATAGATGGAATAGCTAATGAAATTTTATCTAAAAAGAGTACTAGTTTCCTTTAGAATTTTAGAATTTTAGTATTTAGAAATATGATATATACTTCAAAGAACTAAAGAAACTCACATTTTAATGAATTGTAGATCTATTCCTTCATAGCGTCAAATTCTTCATCCATGGAAATAAAAACTTTAGGATAGCATCAACTTTATTGAAGTATTTCATTATCCAACTCCTTTTTATCATGATCAATGCCAGTATCCCTCCAAAAGCTACTCCATATGACAATCCCAATGTTATCTCATACCATGGATATTTAGTACTTTTGTTTCTTTCATTAATTAAAACTGGAGGGGGGGGAAAGAATTGTGGCCAAGAATAATTGTTGGGTAAAGGACACCCCCATAAATTAGGAATCCCTGAATAAGAGGATTCTCCAAATGTGTCAGTCATATGTGGTCCTTGTGGTATACTTTCTAAAAGATTATTGTTTGATAGATTCAGTGAACCTAAATAACTTAGAGATTCAAGCTCTGCAGGGACTTGTCCTGAAAAATGATTTCTTGAAAGGTTTAATGAATCCAATTGACACATTTCTCTTAAACTATTTGGAATGATCCCATTCAACTTGTTCATTAAAAGGTTTAGAAGCCTCAACCCCTTCAAGTTCCCAATTTTAAAAGGAATTTCTCCCTCTAATTCATTGTTTGAGAGATCTATGGATGTGAGAGTGGAAAGAATATATGGGTAGTGCTCAACTATACCTTTTAAAGTCATATCCAATCCATCTTTATATAATTGTCCCTTGGAATAAGTGGACAATATAAAACCATTTTGGCTTTCATTAGCCATTGCTTGCAATAATACAATTGTGTGTGGAATTGAACCTGAGATATGATTGGAAGAAAGGAGCAAAATCTGGAGGTTCCTTAGTTGGTCTATCTCTAAAGGAATACTACCTGTAAAATTGTTCTCCTCCATCACTAGTACTCTTAGTTCTGAAAGATTTCCAATTAATGTTGGTATTTCACCTCCAAATAAATTATTTCCAATATCAAGAACCTGTAGCTTTGGACAATTTGCTATGGAGGGAGGGAATGATCCATTCAGATTATTACTATGAACAACTAATGAATATAATTCACTTAGCTTACTGAACTCACATGGTAAGCTTCCCTCCAAATTATTATTTCCCAAATTGAGGACAACAAGAGAAGAGCAATTGGACAAGCTCGCAGGGATCTTTCCGATTATGTTATTGTTTGCAAGATTTAACATTTTGAGTTCAGATAATTTGCCTAAGCTTGAAGGAATATTGCCGGTGAACAAATTGTCATTGAACAGCAATATTTGCATATTATAAGACCACAATGATGGGATGTGCCCACTCAATCCATTTCTAGACACATCTAGTGTTGCTAGATGCATCATTCTTGAAATATTGAAGAATAGGCTTCCTTCCAGACAATTTCCTGAAAGATTAAGAAATCGCAACAAAGGACTGGTTTCCCATAGCCAAGAGGGAATCACACCCACAAGACTGGCGTTAGTTAATTCTAATATTTGAAGTGAGAATTGTGTTGAAATCCAAGGTGGAAACTCATTGTCAATCATACATGACACTAAAGATAAGCCAGATAAATTAAAGGGTGGAATCCAGGTTGTGCTAATATTTAGCACACAATCGGATAAATACAAATAATTTAGGCTTGTAAGCTTGTCAAAGTGTGTTTCAGAAATCGACTGGTAATGGTTTAGTGACAGGCTTAGTTCAGCTAAAGAAGGCGGAAGTGACGAAGAAGAGATGGTTTCATTGAAATGACTGCCATCACCATACAAGTGAGTGAGGGAGGAAAGCTGAGCAAAAGAAGGTGGAATGGTCCCACTTAGTTGGTTATTGCCAACATTCAAACTCGCGAGTAAAGAGAGATTGCCTATGGAATCTGGAATGGTACCACTAAGTAGGTTGCTATTAATGGAAAGGTAAGTTAAAGAAGCAAGACTGCCAAGGCAGGAAGGTATGCTTCCATTGAAGTCATTATCTGAAAGATCAAGGACTGTAAGGCGGGTGAGCAAACAAACGAAAGGGGGAATCATCCCAATAAAACCATTCATAGATAAATCTAAAAAGTGAATATAAGAGAGATTTCCCAAACAGGGAGGAATTGTAGTACCTGTTGCTACTTTAGATATAGTGAGTGATGTGAGAAAACGAAGTTGGCACAGGCTCTCAGATATCACACCTTGGAAATAATAGAAATAGCTTATTGCTACGACAGAGATGACGTGGTTGGTGTGATCGTCGCAGGATATGTAATCCCAGTGGGTGCAACAGTCTTTTCCATTTACCCACGAACTGAGAGAGCCGTGGGAGTCATTCAAGGCCGCTTTGAAGCGGAGCAGAGCTTGGGATTCGTGGGAAGGACATCGGTTGGACACTAATGGATGGGAAAGAGAAGGGCAGAAGAGAAGACAAACTGAAATGAAAAGAAAACAGACGTTGTGTAAAGAGATGGCCATCTGGAGTGGAAGGGATGAGGGAAATGCTATTTTCCGCTGGGCGGGCTATTCTTAACCTGCGTGCTCGTCAACAAGTCAATGGCTTGGTTTTTTACTAAATTGGTAATTGTGACCCAGCTGTATTAATAATTTGCTTACGCAGTTCGAAGTCATTACTTTTGATTTTTTATCCTGTCATATCGCCGTCTGCTAAATTTGTCGCATCGAGTGAATTCCATACGCACAGAAAATAATGGAAAATGTGGATTTTGATTGCAAAAGAAAACACCCACTACCTCAACTGCGATAATTAGTTGGACAGCTGGTTATCATTGTTGTTATTGTCATGAATTGTCTCAACTTTTTGCTGTTCGACAACTGGATAAGGATATGATTGTTTTCTTATCTGATTGTTTTCTCGACAATCTTTTGACCGTCCATATTCATTATATTACTTACCTCTTTTACATTGTTCAATAAAAAAAACTGCAATAATTGAATCTTCTTCCGCATTAAATTCCGACAATATAAGCGTGGAGAACTTATATTCCCATTACAGATTCACTCCAACGCGCTTTTGTGACAGATTATAGCGAGTGATGTAACACAATGGGATATGCGTCCACTGTCGGTGGCATGAATTCCATACGCATAGAAAATAATAGAAAATACTACCTCAACTGTCTGTTAAATTTGTCGGTGGAGTGAATTCCACAGGCATAGAAAATAATAGGAAATGTGCAAGCAAGCTGGATTTTTTATATGACCGTATCTGATGGATTTGGATTCAAGCATGTTGGATTTTGATTGCATAAGAAAATATTAATTAATCTTTTTAATTCAAACAATCAATTTTCCAGCTCACCGGCAACTTCCTAGCGTGAAGATTTTATAATTAGAAAACAAGTGATGCGACACAATCTCTCTCCAAGAATTCCACTGTAAACTAATCTGTCCAAGTGCGCATACAATATATCCAACCAGTCTTCTTCAACTTTTGCCGTATGTTAAATTTCTCCGATCATTCTTCAACTAGATAAAGCTAAGTTTGTGGTTAAATCGGCTTATCTTGTTAAACTATAAATGTCTGATAAATTTCTCTTTAATTTCATCCTTATGCAAAGGTAAAGTGCAAGGAAAATTTATCTTGTGGAGATTATTTTCATGCTCTTTCTTTTAAATAATATTTTTATATTTTATAAATTTAGTTTGTGTTTAGTATGTCAGTCATTTGCATCAAGTGTAAATATGTTGGCATGATTTTTAAGTAGAGTTTATAATATTTCATATTTGCACTTTCATATTGAACATAATGATATTTTGAATTTTCTTTCATGACATTAATAAAATGATACTTTCTATTAATTAGTACACATAACTTGTGTAAACAGATGGCTATTGGGGACAAGGGAACTGCACTTGTTATTTGGGTGGGCTACTCTTAATGTGACTGTTTGTGAACAAGTCAATGAGTTTTTCTTTAATTAGATTAACTATGAGCCACATGTGTTAATAATTACCGTGCACTTTCTAAAAAAGTTAAAAATGACAAAAAATAAATATTAAAAATATTAAAATAAATAATATTTTTCATCATATTTGTGTTACTTCATGGAGAAAGGGGGCTTGGCAATTCTTGGTAGTATTTGTGAAAAATGTAACATTTGAAATAGATGGGGTTAGTGTATCTACAATGGTTTTGTTCCTACTATACACCAAAGGAATGATTTGGTTCCCACAATCGTAGAGGACGGATATCAACATTTTTGGAGGAAAGTGGACTCTCATAAGTTAATTATTCTCTCATGGTGCATGCATTGGAGGAGGTATTTTGATACTCAAAAGAGGGAAGACTCTTAGAGTAGAGTATTTCACTATTTGTGCATGAAGATTTAGATTTTTTCCCCCATACGGTATAGAATTTTGTAAAGTTCAATAGTTAGTACATCCACTGATATGATCAATTTATGTGTATTGGGTGAGTGGAACATTTGATGGAGGGGATTCATTAGGTTTCTAGGTAGTGTTCCATCTTCTATTTAGATTAATTTAATAAGGGGGAATTTGTAAATATATTACATCTATAGCAAATAGGTTAGATAAGAGTAATAAATTAGCATATTAGGATGTTAAAAAAGAAAAGTTAGTAAATAATTTTAAGATGGGTTTACTTTCTTCTATTGAGGTTGCATAGGTAGTTGTTGGGTGGTTAAAGAGAAGACTCTCTTATAAGGCCAAAGGATTATGAAAAATTATTATCCCAAAGAATTTAATATATCATTTTCATTATTGGTTGTAATTGTGGTGTAATCTATGTGTATTTTCTCTACCAAATTCAATATGTTGATCTTCTATGAAGGCTCAAAGTTTGATACTATACGTGCTAATTATGTTTTTGTTGTAAATACACTAATTTCAGTTATTTGGAGGTTTTTGTTTTTCCTAAAAGGTTTTCCCAAGGTAAATGAGACTCTTTCTTTTGTGGTTGTTCTATTTATTTTTCATTTACATGTCACTATTTTATGTTGTCACTATCCCAAAATGTTGTTAAATTTTGCATAGACCTGATAACTTATGAAATATCTTGTCATGTTAAGTAGGAAATTATTTTTCATTTCTTTTAATTTGGTATTAGAGGCTAGTCTTGTCTTGCACCAATTTTATTAACAAATTATAAAAAAATTACTTCTTGTCTTCTCACTATGTTGACCTAGATGTGTGTTCCAAGCTATATGTTTTCTAAGTTATACTACAAGTCTTGTAACTACATTTCATTTTTTGTGATTGTTTGGTATTGCTTTGTGGTCTCTTGCTTCTACTTTCTATTGTGTGATGTCTTGTTTTGAATTGCAGTACCTCCACATCCCATATTGTAGCCCTTTATTGCTTATCCCATTTATAAGTTGATACTATGAGATCTTATGTTCCAATAATTGACCTTTTTTCTCCTTTGAAGTGATTATTAATTAGTGCAATTAGTATCTCTTATTTATGTCAAGTTTAATTTCTATTTTACAACCACCTTATGGATTTTCAATGGCACATGTCTCCTTTGTATTTACTTCACATTATTGTTATCACAAGATCCCTAATTTATCTTGTGGTAAGTTTTCTTCTTCTTGGTGGTCCCTTGACATGTATGTTGGTCAATCTAGCTCATGGTTTCTCTTGTTCCTATTATGAAATTTGTCAAGGTGATATATATCTTTGTAGTAGACTTGTGGTTTTCCTATAGTAGCATGGTAGTGATGTCTCAACATTATATTCATTTGAAGAGATTACTCATCACTTGGCCTTATTTGACCTATACCCCATACTCACCTACCCTTGATACTCCGTGTATCCATATGGATGATCATTATCTGGATGGGGTTCAAAATTGTTTCCTACCCCACTATCCACTATCCATCTCACCTACCATAGTCCATGCTTCCAACTTTGTAGGTTATTTTCAAATGTATTATTGCTACCCTCACATTCATGTGTGAAGTTAGATAATATACCATAAATCTGAAGGAGTTAAGAACCATGCATCCTAGTCTCTAGAATCTTTCCACATCTACTTATAGAGGTGTTATATCCTTAGCCCATGTTAAACTAGTACATTGTTACTTAGTGATAAATTTACTAGAGTTTATTTGTTTTGGGATATAGTTTATCTCAAGATTTATTAAATCATAATGTTCCCTCACTCCTTTTGAGAAAACCACCTTAAGGAACACCCCCATGGTTTTTTAGATCCTGAAGATGAAGGAGATATCCACCCTTATCTAATGGTCCTTTCATGCTATAATCTAATATTAATAATTGATTCCTCCTTTGATGACACACCCCTAGCCTTAGGTGTTAGTTCAATCCTTTAGAATTTGTGGAGCCACATGATAGAGTACCAATAGATTGATATCATTGTTGGGGATATGATATCTTAGATCTTATTTATGAAGATATCATCAATTTGGTAAAGATTAATATTGTTGTAGAAATATATTTTACTATGTGTAGTTTTGGAATCTCATCCTATTACATCAAAAATTGGCACCATTAGTAGCGAGATAAAATTCTAGTTTGTATCTTGAAGACCTTTGTTGTTGAAGGAAGTATTTCTCTTCTTAGTGAACAATTGCAACTATATTGAAACAAACCCAATTTGAAGACCAAAGAAATAAGTTGAAGATGGAGAGAAGGAGACATTCTTCAAGATTTGAAGAATAAGAAGATACCACTCTAGCCATGAAAGAAATAAACATGTCATATGGAGAGGAAAGAATATAATTAAGTTTATGAAGTCCTATCTACAAGAGTATTAGGTAGGTGTATCTAAATAGAATGATGTGTTTCTTGATCTAAAGGATCAATATTAATACACCTCTAATGACTCCACCAAAAACACATTAAGAAATCAAAGGAGATCCCATTGATGGGAATGCACAAAAAAATGGGGGACTAATATATGATCATCCTATAACACACACATAATGGCGAGTTACCATAAAAACAAAAAACACAAAAAAAATTCCTCATTTTCATCTTAGCTTACTATTCAAGTGATTTGGAGAAAACTCACATTTTTGGAGAACCTATTCATCATCATTGTTCACTAAATTACTACCAAAATACTACCACGTTATCATTAAGGTCAAAGAGGTAAGTATTTTTATTCTTTTAGCATAAAATTATGATTAAATAGATAAATTTAATTAGTTTTTTTAGTGGATTTGGTTTAATTTCTAGGAGTTGATAATGCACCACTAGTTGGTCAAAACCTTGATTCACCTCCTCATCAAAACCCTACTGAAGAACAACCACAAAAAACCCCTCCTTCAATGTATCGACATCCTCTACAAATGCAAGATAATATATTAGATCAAATAACAATAAAGTGCATGGAAATGGTATACAAAAAGGGGGTCAAAAGTGGCCACTTTTTCTTTAATCAGCTAAAATTGAACTTGGATGAGAAATTTGAGATTCATGCACTCAAAATTTGAAGATACAAAAAGAACATGAATTGTAGTACTCTGAGTCTAGTTTTTAAACTACTATTTTTTTTCAAAAATAGTTAAGATTAAGAGGATGAAATGTTCTACACACATAAACTATCCCTATTTTTTTTAGTAAAATATATATAGCATAGCATCTAGTGTGTGTCCGTCTATTTTTTTGTCACATTTAGTATTTTGGAAAACCCATTGGTTGAAATATAATTAATAGTGAGTACTAGAATTTGTATTTTTTTTGTAATTTTTATTGATTTTTTTTATAATTTTTCAAAGTGGACACAGCTTGAAAATCACATCACTGAGCATGCACATCACATAACATGCACTAAAATAGTAAAAAATGTATTTTTTTCAATGTGTAAAGAATGAAGTGTACAATAGTCCTATTTTTTTTCAAATTTTCACAAGTATCTATCACAATTTATAAAGAAAAATGAACAAATATGTATTTGAGAAATATAGTAACATTAGTAAAAGAAATTAAAAATAAATATGTTAATGGATTTAAATATAAAAAATATATGGTTATAAATCTTAAAAGATGTGTGAAATCTTTGTGGTAATTTTATTAAAAATTGTTATGTAATCTGTAGACATGATGATGTGTAAGTTGAGCAATGAGAATGAAGGTCAAAAACACATGAAATGAAGGAAAATAAACATTCCAAGCCTATGCTCATTATCCAAACCTTTTCCAAAGAAAAAAGGGCGATATTTTTTTTTACTGAAAAAATGTTCCCGCATTTTATAAAACACAAAAACACAAGTGTGCTATGTGGAACAAAAAATATGAGAATTTTTTGTGCTCCAAAAATCGTGAGTGTATTCTATGAAACATGAAACACACTCACATTTGTTCCCTATGAAACATTAAACACACTCACATTTGTTCCTCTTTCTCTCTCTCTCTCTCTCTCTCTCTCTCTCTCTCTCTCTCTCTCTCTCTCTCTCTCTCTCTTATTATCTTTTTCCTCCCTCTATTTATCTCTCTCCATCCCCCATTTCTCACCCTACCTCTATCTCCCTTTATTATTATCTCTCTCCTCCTCCCCATTTCCCTCTCCTTCTATCTCTTTCTAACTCTCTCACCATTCATTTATGCTTCTCTCCATCTCATTATTTATCTCTATCCCTCTCCCTATCTATCTCTCTCCCTCTCCCTCTCCATCTCTTTATCTCTCTCTCTATATTTCCTCCCTCTCCCTCTCCATGTATCTTTTTATTTTTTTTCACTAGAACTGTATGTTTATCTGTATGTCCCTCTCTCATCTACATACACTCTCTTTCTCTCCCTCTCCCTCTCCCTCTCCCTCTCCATCTCTCATTCCATATCCCTCTACCCCTTTATATCTTTACCTTCCCTCTCTCTTTATCTATCTTCCCCTACCTATCTCTATTTAATTATCCCTCCATATCTCTTTCTATTATGTGTTGTGAAACATTTTAATTAACTTCATGACCTAAAATTCACATTCTAGCATTGTTATTTACACAAGATACCAAAAAATAAAAATGTCTTTCTCTCATGTTGCAACAACCCCAATTAGGTTTGGTACTAAATTTATTAGTTTTCATTTTGATCAAATGACAATAACTATACCTTCTCTTTCCATAATTCATGTTCAACTCAAGCATAGATTCTAATAATAGTTTCTATGATACAAACTCCAAATTTGACTATGAGGTCATACTACATGTCTCTCACTCCAAAATGTGTGATATTGATTAGCACCTTGGTAATTATTAGGAATTTGAGAATGTGAGAACATAAAAATATGTCATTGTGCCACTAAAATCAATAAACATTCCAAAGGTCTTGAGTTTATTTAAGGGATTTTTCTTATCATTCATAATTATTTCCTAGCCTTAATTACTTGCATCAAAGGAAGTAATCACTCCTAGTCTAATGTGACTAGTAAACAAATTTTCATTTCCATGTCATTCATAATCTTTTTTATGTTCAATACATATATGGTCACTAGCTCTACACAATATAGAGTGATGAATGTATCATCTTCTAGATTTTCCTCACTTTCACATGCCATGAAATATGGATTTCATGGTAGGTACCTTGGAACCTCTATCCCCTTTTGTTCACATATCATCTCTCAAAAGCTTTAAATTCTTCTAATGTTATATTTGCTACTATCCCACCTCCTTCACATCAAATAGAGCCTATAATCATCTCACTTATGAAAAATGTAGGGAACTTTCAACATTATCTCGCCTTGCTATCCACCTCTTCTACTTAACCTCTCATCCCACCATACTATCATTTTATCCCCCTATCCATGTACATCCTTGATATCCTACTTTATACTAGCTTCAAGGTGCCTCACTATGAATATTATGATGGCAAGGGTGATCAACAAACATGTGTCCATCTTTACAACCTTGTGTAGTGACTATAAATTTCAAGACTATTTGCTAAAAAAACTATTCTCATAATCATTGAAATCCATGATCACACTAGATTTTTTTCTCACTTCTCAATAATTCAATAAATTATTTAGATCAAATAGTAAATTATTTATTAAATAAATTTCAAGCTAATATATGCCCTTAAGTCACCTTATTGAGTTTGTGTATTGCAAGTAGGGTTTTTATGAAAAAATAATTGATTTTATATTTAGCTAGCAATCCTTGTTCTCTCACATTTCATACATTCACTCCCTAGTTTATATTTGGGTTCAATGCAAGATCATGGGGGTCAAAACTAGGCCCTTAAGTGGCAATGAAAATTCAAAAAAATATTGTTAGGTAATTTGTCATAAAAATTTGAATAGGTTATTAACATAAAAAATAGATTGGATATCAGGGGATTGAAATATATGGCACAAGTTGGCAAGCAAGAGAAAAAAATGTAAAGGAGAAAAGAATTTGATGGGGTGACATGGTGGAGGATGGTGTTTCAGGGAAGAAGGCGGATGGAGATGACAACCAATGGAAGGTGGATCACATCCCGCAGTGGGTGTTTGAGAATGGAGCCTAGGTGGATAAGTTTCACCCACACTATCACTAGAATGGAAACATGGAGAACTGAGATCACAACCAAAGCAAAAGCCAACTTAGAGATGGCGAGAGGAGGGCTCTTGAACAAGGGTTGAAGGCAATAGAGCATCGAAGGAACAAGCAAAGATGGAGCATGCACGAGCCAAGTTGTGGGTGGTTCTGGGAAAATGGTCGCCATGGGAAACTGTTGGATCCTAGCTGGCGCAACAAGGGTAGTGGCATTCAAAAGTGCACCAGCAAAGTCTAGAAAGTTGAGGGTTCAAGAAACAATAAGTCGAGAAATGAAGGAAAAATGAGCCAACAAGCGAGAGAAGAATTTGATTTTGGAAGAAGAATGAATCAAAGAGACCAGGATCTATTCAAAAGGAAAACAAATAGAAGAAAGTTCCAAAACAAAGTGAGTGAAGGTGACCGTTTGCGACCACGGGGAAGTAAATTGTACCAAATGCCTTCAGAAATGATCAAAGCAAGAGTGATCAGATTGATGGAGAGAGCTCTATTTTCCAAGTGGACTGGCCCAGGCTGCCCTAGGGAGGAGATCAAAGCATGATGGAAAAAAAAATACAAAGACCGAGTAAGCATCTACCAACTACCAAACTCTTTTTTTCTCATAGAATGTATAGATCAACAATTAAAGCTAGAAATTGTAGAAGGGAAACCTCTATTTATGAATGGTCATAGTTTTCATTGCCTAAATTAGAGATCAAGTTTCAATCCCTGGAACTACAAAATAAACCAAATCCCTACCTAGATCAAACTAGTGGATCTTCCCTCAGAATTATGGATTGTGGAGGCTATGGTGAGATTAGGTGATTCCCTAGGGGTGTGCTTAGGAGTGGATGAGGACTTCATAAATGGAAAATACAAGGCTGAAGCCTACATACTAGTAGAAATAGATGAGGGGGTTGGAATCTACAAGAACATAGAAATTTTGACAAAGTATGGAAGCTGGTAATAGGAGATAGAGATATGGGAAGGATTAGAACCCACTAAAATGCCTCTTCAGAGAATCATTTCTAGAAGGCACTTCAAACAGGGAAAAGGAGGCTAAAGAAAATAATAAAGAGAGGGAAGAACCAAGGGATGGAATATATCAGGAAGTGGCAACCAAAATCATAGAAAATACATCTAAGAATGATAGAACTGATCCTAAGCAGATGAAATATGGAGGAGTCTCTCAGGAATGTAACAAAGCCTCCCTACCAATAAAGGAAAAGTAGGGGTTAGGAAACTTTCAGGCAGAAAAAGCTCTCAATGCTCTTATGGGTGTTGCACGAGAACTCCAAAAGGACATCAAAACCCAACTTTGGAAACTAACAAAGGAAGTAGAAAGGGCATAATTGGAACCCTAGGCAACATGAGAGGGGGCTGGAAAGAATAAGCAGAACACCAAAGCAAACAATGTAGAAGATCTCTAGGAGGAAGAGGAGAGTGATCAATTCTTAGATGGAGAAGGTGAACCCTAGGAGGAGGAAAAGGAAGGTGAGTTGCTTGAGGAGAGGAAACTTGAACAATCAAAATCAAAGATAAATGCACCTAACATAAAGAAGAAATCCAAAAGGGGTGGGAAATAAAACAAAGCCAAGCTGATGATTGCAGGCAATGCTTCTGGTAAGAAAAAACTGGTTGTTGGGAAGGATAGCCTCATTCCCATGGCAGAATGAGAATCATAACATGGAATGTTAGGGGCATTAATGCCCCTAAAAAATGGTGCATGGTCAAACGCCAAATTGACCAATCAAATGCGGACATAGTTCTCATACAGGAATTAAAATGGAGTAAGGAAGAAGAACAGAGGAAACTATGTAATTGGAGATAGTGGAAAAGTCAATTCAAGGAGGCCACAAGAGTGTCTAGTGGCCTAAGAGTCTTATGGAACCCTCTAACAATAGATGGGGAAGTAGAAAAGGAAGTTTAGACAATTGGTAGTTGATCAAGTTCAAAGATCTAAGAAGGCATGACAACTTCTTCAACATCAACGTATACAGGCCAATAGCTACAGTGGCAAAAAGACAAGTGTGGGAAAAAATATCAAGTGAGCTAGAAAATAGGAGAAATGAGATGGGAATAGTAGCTAGAGACTTCAATGCAACCTTGAATAACGAAGAGAAGCAAGGGGGCCTGGGAAGAGCAACTACCATACAAAGAGATTTCCAGTAGTTTATAGACAGAAATCTGCTAAAGGATTTGTAGACCAAAAATGGAACATTCACATGGTCTAATAGGAGGAAGTATTTCCCCAACATAGCAAAAAGATTGGATAAATTATTGCTCTAGGGAGACTCAGGAGAGATAGAAACCTCATAGGAAGCCCACATACTACCTTTCATAGGGTTAGATCATTTTCCTATCTTATTGACATTTGGGCGGGATGATCCCCCTAAAGGATGTCCTTTCAAATTTGAAAACATGTGGTTGAGAGATGAACACCTACCCTGGAGCTAATAGAGAAGTGGTGAAATGAGATCAGGTTTGGAGATAAATCAAAAAATTTCAAGATAAGCAAAAAAATGGGATACATCAAGAATAAGCTCAAAGAATGGAATAAGACACATTTCAAGAACATATTCCAGGAGAAAGAGAGATTAGAGAAAGAAATCAGAGTCTTGAATGAACACATAATAGAGAAAGGAATGGATACAGAGGATTATGAGAATGAGAAATATCTGAAAGAGGAGCTAGCAGAAATTCTGAAGAGCCTGGAAGAGTGTTACTGGTGACAGAAGTTAAGGGAAACATGGTTAAAAGAGGGTGATAAGAACACCAAGTTCTTCCACAAGTCAACAATCTCCAACCGAAGCAGGAACAAGATTGCAGAGATCAAGAAGGCCAATGGAGAAGTAGTACAATCTATTGTGGAGGTTAACAAGGAGGCGGTCAAGTTCTTTGAGGAAATTCTAAACAAAGAAAGCCAGGAAAATAGGGCAACAAGGGATAATATTCTGAGTGCAATTCCCACAATCATAAAAGAAGAACAGAATACGTGTTTGTATCAAAATATCTCCTTGGAAGAGGTCAGGGAAGCAATTTTCTAGATGAATCCAAACAAAGCCACAGGCCCTGATCGATTCCTAGCTAGATTCTTCCAAAATTTCTAGGACACGGCTGGAAGAGATCTAGGGACTGCAGTAGAGGAATCAAGAAGAAGAATGACAATGTTGGGGGCAATAAACCACACATTTTTGGCCTTAATCCCGAAGAAAAAAGATCCACAGACAATGAGTGATTTCAGACCAATCACACTGTGCAACATGTTGTACAAGGTGGTCACAAAAATAATAGCAAACAGACTCAAGGAAGTCTTGAACGATGTGATATCAAAAGAACATAGTGGCTTTGCTCTAGGATGGTCAATAGCAGAAGGAATAATAGTTGCTCACGAAACTATACACTCAGCTAGAAAAAATAAAGATGCATGCATGATACTAAAACTAGACATCCTCAAAGCCTACAACTTGGTAGATATACAATTTCTCTTGGAGGTGTTGAGGAAATTTGGATTTGGGGAGAATTGGATTAAGTGGGTTAAGACAAGGTGATCCCCTATCCCCATTCTTGTTCATAATCATGGCAGAGGTGCTTGGGAGATGGATCCAAAGACTAGGAAGGGAAGGAAAGTGGAAATTTGTTCATGTGGCTAATGGAATGGAACCCTCAACACACCTTCATTTTATAGATGACACAGTTCTAATGGGAGAGGCAGCAAGAGGGAAGCAAGAGTGATCAAAATATTTTTAGATGACTACTGTAGGGCATTAGGGTAGAGCATCAACTGGGGAAAATCAGAGGTTTTTTTTCTAAACACTCAACTAAGCCTACAAAACGACTTAGCCAGAATCCTAAATTTGAAAGTAGCAACATTGCCAATTCATTTCTTGGGGATGCCCCTATTTGCAAGTATCGACAAAAAGTGCTATTGGGAAAATCTGATTAATAGTTGCAAGAACAAACTGGGAACTTAGAAAGGAAAGTGGTTGTCCTCGATAGGAAGACTATTAATGGTCAAATCAGTCTTGTCAGCCATTCTGGTGTACTCAATGTCATGTTTAAAGATACCTAAAGTAGTGGAAGAGACCCTCACTCAAATTTTCAGGAAATTATTTTGGAGTGGAATAGGGGATCAAAATAAATTTCCCCTATTGGCCTAGGACAAGGTGTGCACACCCAAGGAGGCTGGTGGGGCAGGGATCAAGCAGTTGTCCTTAATGAATCGGGCAATGGGGGCCAAATTGGTTTGGGACCTTCACACTAAAGGTGAGCAAAAATGGGTCAAAATCATGAGAAGCAAGTATCTAGACTCAGATGATCCATCCAAAATTCTCACTACAATAAACCCCCTAAGACGATCAACAATTTGGAATTTTATTTTGGATTGTAGGGATATAATAGAAAAACATGTATCCTGGGAAGTCATAGATGGGAACAATGTGTCCTGGAATGATTCTTGGTGTGGAAAACTACCAATCAACAACACTCTGGGTTTGGATGGAATTAAAGAGGAAACGAAACTTAGGCTTTGGGGGAGCAAGGTAGCCAATTATGGTAGGAGGAATGTCAATCAAGGATCCTGCAGCTGGAGCTAGAATGATCTCCAAACCCTCAATGCTCCTCAAGCACAAAAAGAAGCATTGGCAAAGATCCTCAAAGAAAGGTATTTTGTCCCATCCAATGACAAGGACATGATCAGATGGTGTGGGTCATCAACATGCACATACAAGGTGAAATTCAGATACAACATTAAGGAGATGGCTATGGCTCGACAAGACTGGCCATGTAAACTGATTTGGGGGAGGAAATACCCCCCCAAGGCTGGAGTGTTTTATTGAATGGAAATACAAAGAAGAATCCTCACAGAGGATAGGCTAGCCACTTTTGGGGTACAAGGCCTGGGAAGATGTTCACTATGCAAAGGAAATGAAGAGTCAACAGACCATCTTCTCCTAACACACCCCTATCTAAATGATTGATGGAACAAAGTGAGAGACAAACTAAACCTACAGTGACCCATGCTAGTAGATCTCTCATCCTAGTTCAAAATGTGGCCCCAAAAGGGAAATAAATTAGTTTTTGGGGGGTATATGGCAAATAACCCCATCCATTGTGATATGGGAGTTATGGAAGGAACAAAATAGGAGGATCTTTCAAGGAAAAGAGGTGAATACAGATAGACTCTGGGACAAAATTGAAAAATCTATAGTGGAGTTGGTTAATGAGGATGCTCGATGCAAAATAGGCAAACATAAAAATTTCACAAATTGGGATGATTGCTTAACCAAAAAAAAATTTGGCCTCAAACCTCCACTTCTGAGTGGAAATGGCACGACTTATTCAACAAAGGCAAAGAGAGAAGAAGTAGCATGGAAGGTGCCAGAACCAATATGGATAAAGATAAATTTTGATGGAGAAGCTCACAGAAACCTAGGACTAGGTGGAGCTAGCTACATCACAAGGGATGCACAGGGAAAGACCCTAGCAGAAAAATCCACACCACTAGGAATTTTCTCAAACAATGAAGCTGAGTTCAAAGCAACAGCCATTGGTTTGCAACTGAGGCTTGATTTGGGAGTGAAACAAATTCATTTGGAAGGAGACTCGATGACCACGATCAATGCCATCCAGAGAGGCATCACTCCTAATTGGAAACTCAATCGTCTATTGCAGAGTGTCAAGCAATTGGCGGACAGGTTCAAGGCCTTGAAAATTAGCCATATATATCGAGAAGGAAATGACAAGGCAGATGAGTTGGAAAAAATGGCATTAGAAAATTCCATTTAGGAAAAGGCCAAAAAATTTGGTATCAAAGGAAATTTTTGGCAACAAAACTTCAAATGGCGGTGACAAAATAACACATGGTAATAAGGAAAAAATCCAAGTGATTTATTGGACAGGACAAGGGTCATCAATAGAAGGAATAGAGAAAGCAAAACAAACAAGTTCTTAGGAAATGGAAAGGATGGGTGAATACCATATTACCATGCATTAATTTCGCTAAGTACCACTAGCAAGGTGGTGGCAAGAAAACATGCTCCAAAGGGCATGAACATAGAAAAGCTAATTATGAGGAAGTAAGGACTTCGGTGTTAAAAGGCCTCAGCTGGTGCAATTTTGTTCAAATGCAATAGTGTCATTCTAAAAATAGAGAGGGTTAGTGAGTTTCAGAAAAGTGGTGCAGCTAGTGTGTGGTATCCCAATGGAGACTCTTCTATCCCTAGATACAACGAAACAACAACAATCTTTCAAAGGCGAAGTGGCAGACAAAAGGTTGCAAGGGCTGCTGCCCAACTCTCATCCTCTAGTCCTCTAGGCAACCAAGAAGGTCATAGGACCAGAATTCCTAAGGGTGTATCACAGGTTCAAGTCAATTTCAAAGATTCCAACCATGTTCTTGACTAGTCTCCTGCACATGGGTGTTTCAAACGAAGAGGGAAAGAAGTTGATGCAAATGGTGTGCATTCGTGGATGGTTGGGAGACATCAATGTTGCCCTAGATAATGTGGATGAGAACAAGCAAATCCCAATGCTGTAAAATTATTACATGATGTGAATGCATGGAAGGGAGGTAATGAAATTTCCCCTAATTCGGACCATTGACCCAGAAGGGTTCGAGAAGTTGTGAAATGAGCATGTGTGGAGCATTTCTTTCCTTCTCACAGTAGCCAAGTTGCTGACCAAACTTCCTCGAGGCTGGGCAATGAGGAATGTGGAGGACGAAGGGATTTTAGAAGAAATTTTTACGAGGGATAATGACGACTGGGACTTTGGCTCTGGAGAGAAATGGTGCCAGAATGATCCTAGAGACCTTGAGGAGAAGGAAAAAGGCCCAGCCCATCAAAATTGCAGAGTGGATTTCCCAATAGTAGAAAACTACATTGCCTACATGAAGCGCACAGAATCAGATAATGATGAGGAGTGAAGATGTCTGGCCTGGTACCATCTTAGTAATACTATAGCTTTAATACAATAATAGAAATAGTACTAGGGTATAGCAAGTTGAAGTTAGTCCTGAGGTAGACAGTAATGCCTATGTCTCAAACCAGGCCATTTTGTATTGAAAATTGTAAATGCATACTCATACTGGATAGGAAAGGGATTTGGTGAAGGCCATTTTTTCAGGGAAGGCCATCAAGGAAGCATTTTGATATCAAAAACTCATGCAAAATCCTTTTTGAAGAAATACAAGGTGTTGCCCCTTAGCAGTGATTTATCTAGCAAAAAGAAAAAATAGATTGCATATGTTCAAGTTATATGTTAGCTTCAAGCCAAGGAGGAGATCTCAAGATTCAGCCAAGTTATTTGTTCCATCTAGAAGTTTCAAATCCAAATCCTTTATAACATGACTTGATTGATCCCTAAGAACACAAACAACACCAGATGGGCTTGGGTCCCCCTTAGTTGCACCATAAAAATTAAGTTTTTAAAAACCATATATTGGAGGGATCCATCTAACCAATTTCCTATTTAATTTTTGAAACAAAATTTTCATCAAGCTACCCTTAAATGAAAGAGAAATTTGTTTCCAATCTGTTAACAGTTGAGAATCCTAGGAGGAAAAACAAGAATCCATTCTTTTTTGTCTTGATGTGAAATATTTTATTGATTCATAAATAGATTTTTCTATCTTGTCGATCACTAAAGCTATTGAACTCTCTTCCCTTTTAAAATTCCTCCTATTCCTTTCCCACCAAATTTTCCATATCAAAATTGAAGGAAAGACCTTCTAGATTACTAAGAAAAAATCTTCTTTGCATAACAATGACCAACTTCCAAAGACCCCTTTCAAGGTATTTGGAGTGGAGATAAAAACTGCAATTTCATTTGGATTCATTTCCAACAAGACTAAGCAAAGGGACACTATAGAAGGATATGGAATGTTGTTCCTAAGCTTTCACCACACACCACACAATTGAAGGGGACAGCTAGCCCTATATGAGATAATCTTGCACTAGTGAGAAATTTGTCTTTAAGTGCTAGCCATGCAAAGACTCTTGTTTTTGGGAGTACTACATCATTCCAACAAAAATAATAGGTTTGAGACTTGGAATAATGGACTTGAAATCTTAAATATGTGTACCCTTGTTTAACATTGTATTTACCAAAAGTGGATGGACCCCAAATAAGTTGATCTAGATAAGATTAGAAATGAATTGTTCTCTGTTGAAGGAGATTTGATAAATAATTTTTTTGATTATATGGAAATTGCAATGAAGAAAATTATTTCCATTCAACTTTTTTCATGTTACTATCTTCAACAATGTGGAAGTAGTTTTTTACTTTAACCCCCCACAATTGCTTTAAAACTATATATCTTTTCCTCAAGTAATGAAAGATTATTAGATAAAGGGGGAAATCCATTCTAGGAGTCTTCCCAGAATAGGGTTGTTTCTCCATTCTAAATTATCCATGTAAGGTATGGAGAGATAATTTCCCTATAAGTGATCATGAAACTCCACATATTTGATCCTTGAGGTGAATTTATACCTATGAAAATTCTTTCTAAAATATTTGAATCAAGATATTTTGTCTGAATGATTTTGGCCCATTTAGATTCTAATTTTGTAGAAAGAATCCAAACTAACTTTGTCCCAAGAGAAAACATTTTGGCTTCTAAATTATGATTTCCTACCCCACCATCTGATTTAGATTTGTAGATATTGTCCCAAGAAATTAAAGGATTTTTTTGCTTACTATCCATGTTACCTCTTATCTTCTTCTCAATTTTGAAAAGAATACCCTTAGGAATGGTTAAAACTGAAATTATATAATTTGGGATCATCGATAATACTGACCTAGCCATTAGAAGCCTACCTACTAAAGAGAGTCATCTTCTTTTCCATGAAGAAATTATGCTTTGGATTGAAGATGAGATAGCTACCCAATATGAACTTTTATTTGAACCAACAAAAAAGGGGATTCTAAGATATTTATATGGTAAGAAGTCCTTGAATCCCAAGAAATTTTCTAGTCTATTACAAACAAGAGGCTGAGTATTTTGAAAGAATTTTTTTTATTTGGAGGGTTTTATCTTTTTACCTATTGCTAAACAATATGTATCTAAGATATCTTTGATATTTTTTCTTCTTCCATGGTTTCTTCACCAAAAAGTAGTGTGTCATCTACCAAAAAAATTTGATATACTGTCATAAATGAAGAAGGAATGTTTATTCCTTTCCATTTGTTTTGGTTGTTTTTTCTAAATTTATTTTTCTAAAATATTCATAAGAAATCCCCAATTTACCCTACCATAAGCCTTCATCATATCCAACTTAATAGTCATAGCTACAACCTTGTTTGAGTGAATGGAATGAATCATTTCATGATGAATAAGGAACATTTTGTAGTATCTCCACTTGGAACAAAAACTCCTTATTCCTTTGATATGACTTTTGGAATTAGCTTGGCTAATCTCAAGGAGGCTGCTTTTGTGAATATAAATATTAATTTGATGAGATTGGCCTATAGTCAAAAAATGAACAAGGGTTAATTCCTTTTGGAATAAGAGGACATAGACCTTTTATTAAATTGTTTGAGCATAGAGCCATTTCTTCTTAATTCCTCTAAAGCTCTTCAAATATCAATATCTATGGAATCCCAGTTGAAACATAGATTTTTGGGACCCTATGGGTTCTCTTGCACTTCTAGGGTTTTTCACCTAAAAGGAGAGAGATAGGGTCAAAAATGCTAAATGTTTCACTCAAATTAGGATGTATGCAATGTTTTTTAATGTAAATGAAGTTAAATAAATGCAATTGACTAATCTAAATGATTGAAAATGAATGACATACTAAGATTTATGCCTTGTTTGAAAACACATTGTGATATGCAAATAATGAAGTAAATGAAGAAATTATGTACAACATAAAGAGACAGGTCAAATCAGAGTGCACCTGGGAAAAATGTGATGAATCTATAATGTTGTGGATGATGGTTGAATTCACTAATTTTTCATAGTGGGACTCATTCGCCCAGGGTGGTGAATTAGTCCTCCTCCTGGTGAAAAACTGTCGGAAGGTGGTTTCTGACTATCGGGAACCAGAATCTAACAAAATTCAGATTTTCAGTCCTAAGGTGGGACTCATTTGCCATAGGTGGAAAATTAGTCCTCTCCCAAATTTCTAAAAAATTAGGAGACAACTCTGCAACACCAGATCTGGAAATCACTGCTTGTCGGGTTGTCGAAATCAATTCTGTAGGAAACAGACAGAAAACCTTCTCCAAGTTTGAAATATACTTGAGTTGACTTGAAGCACCTATTTGACTTGTAAACCAATCTTCAACACCTAAAAACTTGTCAAATCTGCATACAAAGAGCTGCAAAAAAATGCAATAGGGGAAAAATGGTTGAGGGTTAGTGAATAGGGGTTTTCCTTGGTCAAACCCCACTTATGGTAATCAAACCCTTAATGAAATGAAGTAATGAAAGAGAATGATAAACTAACAACATGCAAATGCCATCAACTTACCAAACCCTTGAAGTTGTAAATCTGAAGCAGTGTCAATGGATGCTTCAAAGTGCTTGAATAATGCTTGATTTGATGTTGTAGTATGCTTGACTAAGGAGATTGTAGAAGATTTCTTGAATGACTTAGGAGACGTAAAATGAGGTGATAATCATTTATTTATACAATTCTTGTGCCTTAGTATCTATTCATACCTCATCACAGGCCGACATCAAGTGATTTTGAATAAAATCCCAAAAGGAAATTTAAAATATTTTGAATTTGGGGCCATTGGGGACTCATTCGCCACCCATGGCAAATGGGTCCTACCTAGGACCTAAAAACATGTGTCAGGAATTATGTTGTCTTTAATGTTATTTGTTGGGATAACATTCAGAAATACACTTAATTACAAATCATGAGGGCAAAAAGGGACCAAATAAAGCATGAGAAAGGGGTAAATAGTGAAAATGTGCCTAGAAGAGCATGAGAGCTTGTTACAAGACTTTACAAAACTTCAAAATAGGACTTGTTTAGTGATGAAAATGTGATTTTTAGGTGAATTGTAATGAATAAAGTCTAGAAGAATGTAGAAATGTCTTACAACACTTCATAACACCTTCACAAGATGTCGTTCTTTGAATTTTAGCACTTAAATACGCATGTTCAAGCCATGTTACAACATAAAATCAGAGAAAAATAGTTCCAATACCATGAAACAAGACCTAAAAGGCCATGAAAATGACAAGGGGCCATTTTTCTACGGCACCAGTATTTTTGGAAAAAAAGAGCCATTAACCCATTAGCCCTAGAGCTTTATCTAGGGGAAAGGAAAAGATTGTTTCACTTCTTCTAGAGAGAATGGTTTGAAGAGAGCTAAATTATTTTCCAATGAGACTAAAGATGGGATGTGGTTAAGGATTTCATTTGAAAAGTGATCAAAAAATTCCATATACAATTGTTGTTGTTGGGATAACAAAATTGAAAAGAACCCTACTATCTTTGCTTGAATCTTTTAACCTCCTCTAAAAAAAAATTACCTAAAGAATATTTAATGTGAAAAATTATGTTATCATGCTTTCTCATTTTGTTGAAGAATGGAAAAAAAATGTATTATGGTCTCCATCTTTGAGCCAAAGTTCTCTTGATTTTTTCCTCCAATAAATGTCTTCTCTTATTAAGATTTCCTCTAGGTCCTTCTAAAATCCTTTTTGACTTAGCTCATATGTTTGTGCAGTAATTCCATTATGTATGATGTCCTCATTAATGGCTTGCATATTTTGTTGTAGTTCTTATTTGCTACAAAGATATTTTTGAACTGTTTAATATTCCATTGTCTAATTTTAGATTTATGGAACTGAAGTTTCTTACAAATATGGAACATTCTAGAGCTTGAAAAAATGGAGAATTCAACCACCAATGTTGCAGAAGAGACATGAGAGAAGGACCTCTAAATCACATTTGTTCAAATTTGAAGGAAGACTTTACTTTTTTCTTTGCAACAATATCTAGAATGGATAATTGGTGAGGGAAATGATCAGAGCCAAAGAAAGAAAGAATTTGAGAGGGACAACAACCTTTTTCTAAAATCAAAATTGGGCTCACAAAAAATCTATCAAGCCTCTCTGCAATGTACATAAAATATTTTCTTTCGTTAGTCTAAGTCACCTTACCATTATTCAGAAGACAGTTAATAAAACCATTATTGTTAGCAAAATCATTGAAATCTTTTAATAATTTTGGAGGTGGTATTATCCCACCAAACTTGTATTTGTAAGATAAAATAGCATTAGAATCACCTCCCAAAATCACCTTTTCCTCTTTAATTTATTTCAACATAATTTCAATACTAAATCCCATAGAATTTTTCCCCCGCTGTAGAAGAGGGACAAAAATATTCGAAATCATGAACTTCAAATTGAAATGGCTCACTTGAACCATCATCCAATTTGGATTACTTAATATAGGTTCTAGCATAACCTCATTATGTTTCCAAAGAATTTCCAATCCTCCTAAAGCACCTAAGGAAGGAGAGAAAAAAGCTTTCCAATTTTTCCATGATTTAAAAATAGATGCTTAAAAATAGATGAACCAAGAACATCTGAGAGTTTGGTTTCTAGAATCAGAACTATATGTGCCCCACATAAGTCAATTTTTTACTTAAAGAGGCATCTTTTGTTAGGGGCATTAATGCCCCTAACATTCCAGGTCAGGATCTTCATTATGGTCAAGGAGAGCAACATGTTCCCCTCAATCTAAATTTTTTTTCTAAGGTTGATTGAATAGTCATTGCAATTTCTTCTTTTGTTTTCTTTCTTTTTGGTGGTCTACCCCTTTTAGATGGAGAAATGATTTCTTCCCTTTTCTTAGACATTTTTGATTGTTGAATTAGTAGTATTTTTTCATAATCAAAATAAGGGCTCTCATTAAGACCCTGATCAAAAATTTCATCTACCATTTGTGATCTAGCTTTAAGAACCAAATCCCCCAAAATATTTTCAAGTTTGTCCCCTTAAAATAAATTTTGAATTTTTGAGAGAATATGATCATCCTTGTTTACTACACCATCCATGAGAACTTCCTTAGCTCTTGAAGGGTCATGAGAAATAGTCAAATCTTGACATTTATCTAGTGACAAAGGAAGAGCCCCTTGAGGAGCAACTAAAGAGATTTTCTCTGATTGAAAAAGTTGCCTTTGACTACCATTTTGAGGGAACAAGTGTAATACCTCATATCCATGAAGAAGAGGTTCTGACCATGAGAAATGGGTGTGACTTCACTTCTTAATAGAAGAAATCAAATTTGATAAATATCATTTTGCCTTAATATCCCCCAAAGAATATGTTTGCTTTTGTGAAGGCAAAGAGATCTTATCCTTTTAAAATCAATGTTTTCCTTCTTGATACACTTTCATAGAAAGACCATGATCCTGACCTCCTTCGTGAGATATTTTCTTGGAAGGATTATGTGATTTGTGGGAGCTCTTAATAGAGACATTGGGAATAGGCTGGTGAATTCTGTGACAAAAAATTCTGGATATCTCTCGTGTATCTCAGGTTTCGCAGAAACCCATATCATGTTTATTAAAAATGCCAATGGAGCTACCAAAGGATTCTACAATGCGAAGATCTCTATATTTCAATGGAAGATAGTCCATTTGAAACCAAAAAGGAATAAAGTTTACTGCAACAGAATTTGGGTTAAAATGTGGGACCCATGGTTGAAGGTATAACCCCGAACCATTTAGGAACCAAGGTTTTTCTTTGAGAATTTTATCACGATCTGATCTATATTCAAAAATGAACAAAACAACCTTTATGCTTTTGAATGTAAAAAAAAAATCCAAGAAACACCCTTCCAGTTTTCATGAACACAAGATTCTAGCAAAGCAATGTCAGGAGAGAAGTTCGAGAATTTACCAATAACTGAATGACTTTTGAGATTTGAAATGTGAGGAAAAATAAAGTCATCGGCCACCTCCACATATTTCTTAAGAAAAGAATTTGGTAGTTGGTGATCTGCCCACCATTTCTTTTGAAGAAGCTTTCTTTGGAACCCAAAATGATGATGGTGGTTTGTTAAAGCGTTTCCTTTGGAATGGCCGCTTGTAAGAGTGCGGAAAGATATTTCCTTTTCGACTGCAGATTTTATCTCCTCGAGGATGAAACTTATCAACAAAAGAACAGGGCCAGAAACTATTTCTTGAAGGTTTACCAAGCAGAATAGTGTTGGGAAATGTAGCAACGGTGGAGATTTTTTGACCCAAGTACTGACTTTTTCATTCCTGATTCTGCATTACAAAAACGAGGTTCATGCATAGGCCAGCCCAGCTGTCCTGCAGCTCGCCCATGCCAGAAATTTGAAAATGAACTGTTAGGAGCCATCTGGGCTATCCTCCACATATTTTTCTCTCACACAATTTTTAAACTCTACGAGTTTTAAAATAATGAAAAGAGTAATTTATTTATTGGATTTTTTTTAATTTTGTTTTTTAATTCAAAGTCCCCATTCCTCATATTTTTTATTTATTTGCTGCAATTTGTTTATAATTGTTTAATATTTATTTCAATTTATATGTGTTATTTGTATGTATGTTTTTATTAAACAAGCAAGGATTTTGAAAGGGCCCCAATCCTTTTTACATCAAGAAAGACTCAGCAATAAGAACAGCAAGACAAGGAACAACCACAAGACGAGACAGCCCAAAAGGCGCAACCAAAAAGACAACCTAAAAATAGAGCAAAACACAACAAGAGATACCACCCAACCATAACTAAGTCAAGGTGGTTTAAAGAATTGTTCCAATGACTTATGTTGAATCGTAATACAAGGATTCCTCTCCACAAATCTTTTCGTCTTTTTTTACAAGGAGAGGAAACAAGACCACCAATAGAACCAGCCAAGCTCAAAGAATCAAAAGAGGGGTCCAACTTAGAGGGATCATCAAAAACGTCATTTTAAAGCTCTTGATAGGGAGTGGTGTCTTCCACAACATCTTTCACCTTTTCCTTTTTCTTCCAAATAGTGTGTTGTTTCTTCTTCTTCAAGCAAGTAAACGAGGCATGACCCACTTTACCACAAGAAAGACAAATAATCAAATAGTTTTCATAAACAATCTGTTGCACCCACTTACCAAATTTAGAAGATAATGTAATCTTAGTGGGAAGAATACGGTTATTCTCCACTAACACACAAAATCTAGCAGACAAGAAATGCTTCATTGATTTGGTGACCTTATCCATAGTACAATATTGCCCAAAGGAATTAGCAATACACATAAAAATATTTTCATTCCAAAATTCTAGAGGCAACCCTAGAGAGCAAACCCAAATAAGAAACTTAAAAGTCTCTATCATTGGGTTGAAACCAGGGAACCACATTTGGAGACAAAGGCCATTCGAACCAAGAAACTAGGGGCCTTCACGAAGGACCCTTGAACAATCTTCTAAGAAGATTTGTATGTATGTTGACTCTTTTTTTTATTATTATTTGTATTGGTTTTATTTATATTTGTTTGATTGGTTTTACAAGTATCTCAAACATATAAATATATTTCTAAAAATATATGTTAGATATTTTTTAGTTTTTATGTACATGAGATTTTTTATGTTACAGAATGCTCTCAACATAATTAATTTGTTTTCATTAAAGGTTAACAAAAAATACAAGTGCATTTTTTCTTTACAATCAAGAACCAAAATAACTAAAAAATAGACCTACAATAGCCAAGTAATAGCCCAAAAACAATAGCCTTGGACAAGAGAAACATTAAAAAACTAAGCCTCAAAAAATATTAACACATTAACAAAATTGGACCCCATAGGTTAAGGTTGCATCCTCCTAGTCCTCCTAGAGAGTCTTAAATCGATTTTCCATGAGCTCCTCATTTTATTACATAGTTTATCTTTTCCTTTCAGCTTCTTGTTCTAGTTTTAGGGCCCACATTAACCTTGATCACTCAAGGGTTGATGTTTTCATGTAGCAATTTGATGTTTTTGGATTATTTTTTAAGTGTAGTGTGACTATAGTCCACTAATCATTTTCAAGTTTATTTTTTATTTCAAGGATGTATTTTTTCCAAAACCACTACCCTATCATTCTACATAGTGATTTATATCTTAATACTATTCATCTCCTCAATATTCTTTAACTGATTAGATAAAAAATATCTCCCTAGAGGTGAGGTCCTCTCCATTTAGTCTCTTAACTAGAAATATTTATAATAACCACCCCTAGGTACTACCTTTTTCAAAACACCTTCAATATCATCTTGATCAACCAAGAAGCTTCTTTCTAATTTGTAGAGCTAGTTTCATAACTTTACTCAACCATAATAAGGGTAGTATCTCTACACCAAAAATATATAATCTTGTACTAAATAAGACAAGCTCACATAACAAGACAAATCCTTAAACCCAATCCTCAAGGGTTCATTCGAGATGGACCTACCTACATGTGCCTTATTGGGGATAAAAAAAGACTCTATCCACACCATTAGAATGAGATCTTCAATCCATATGCAATAGGATGATATAAAATATGTTCTAATAAAATATATTTTATTCCATAAATGTAACAATATAAATAAAACCACATAGTAGCCAACTTATACATGCATCACATACATACACTTAATCATTAACTCATGTTTAGAATACATGTACAAAATATGACTAACTTATGCATACAAAACCTATAGATAATATGAATAATCCATGCATGTGTGTGTGTGTGTGTGTGTGTGTGTGTGTGTGTGTGTGTGATTACTAGCTCATGTACATACATCACAATATACAATGCAACTAGTTGGAAAAAATAAAAGTTGTTTCAACCTTATTGCAAGCATATTTCTGTTTACATGGTTCATAAACACATAAGCCCTTAATTAAATCCCAATATGGAAGAGGAATGCTGGTGCATCTCTTGAGATTAATGATATTTATGATGATGAGGATGAGAAATTTATATAGGTTCAATTAAAATTATTGAGAAATTCAATCTCTATCCAAAAATAGCTTCAATGGATGAGATACAAGGCTTAGATTATATCAAAATAAAAATATGAAAAGTATATGAAAATCTGAAAATTAAGTTTCCTTAATTTGGAATTACCATGATTAGATCCATCATCTTAATGATGCTAAAAATCAGCCAACATATCATGCTTAATTACGCCACCTTATGTGAACTTATAATATGAATATATAAAGTAACATCACCATAAGATAGCAGCAATGAGGCCAAACCAGCAACATAAGAGCATAATATAACATGGGAATTACATGGAGAAACCCTTGCAGTAAAAAATCCACCAAGAAGAGAGGCCAAGCATGCATTATCTTCAAATAAATGATATTACAATATAATCACTTCCATTCTCCTCTTTTCCTCCACCATGGTATCACTTGTGTAGATATGAACAACCACTTTATGCCTCAACCCATCCTTGTACCTACAATAAAATTGTACATCCAACTGTGGCTCATTGTTCTACATCCCAAAGGCTGAATTTATAGATGTTTGAAGACATCTTAAGCCCCAAAGAAGGCTCCCCAAGCTTCCACTTGGAGAATCCCAACAATCACTCATTTTTCATTTTCCTTGTCTTTTTATTATTCCATTGTAGGCATCCACATGTGGTAAAAATGATATTAAATGTTTATATCCACAACTCACCTTCACTGAGCACTGCAATGGACCCATTACCCCTTATGAATATATTACAAACAATGGCGAGAATTAATATAAAAAAATATTTTCCCAATACACCCTAAGTGCCTAGAAGCACTTTCCAAGGATGTTGGCACCATGGCATAAGATTTACAAGGTGGATGGAACCTTAATCCTTATAACGTTCTCCCACTTGACATCAACATTGCAAATACACCCATAGGAATCACAAATAAGGGAAAAAACATCCCCTAGCCAAACATGTACCATCTAAATTTTCACCACGCTCTCATGCTCCAATAATATATTTTCAAAATAGACCATGATAACCACCATCAAGTTAAAAAACTCCTTCACATCC